>PVHY01001595.1:0-74554 GCA_004024945.1 Uropsilus gracilis | reverse complement strand
CTGTTCTTACTTTCCCTCCCTCCCATCATTTCAGCCCAGCGCCCAGCTTTCCCTCTTTCTCTACTCTTCCTCCCCAAGACCAGGGTTGCAATTTGAGCTCTGAGTGCATATCACAGACATCAAACACTGGAACCCCTTCTGGTCTCAATGAGTCATTACAGTTTCCAGCCTCAGAAATAAAACAACTGGTGATTTGGTGACTCTCTCTTCTATGACTTTATATGGCATTGCTCTGCGAGATTCTTTAAATGATTCAAGTCTTCTGAAATTTCTTCCTTGGGTTTTTGCAAATTCATGCAAAACCTCAGAAAAGATTCTGATGAGAAACCATCTTTGCTAACTAAGTAAGTCTCCTAAAATAAAAGAAAAATGGGCACTGTATATGACTCAACAATGTGTGAAAATAGAAGATTACAAATTATTCCAACTGTCCTAGTCAATGATTTCTAGATGATTACTAGGTGGTACAGATGATTACTAGGGCTTGCTTGTAAAGCAGCTGGCCTGGGGTTTGGGTTTCTGATTTGTAGCTGATTCTGACATTGAGGTGAGCTCATGAAGAACCATGTGCCAATTTTAATGTACATATATCCCTTATAACTGCCCAAGCTTTCTTTATATAAAGAACTGCTGATGCAGCTACTCTTGATGGAACTACTTATGCGAATTTCTTCTTACTTGTCAATGAGAACCAACAAATGTCATCAAAGAGACCAAGGCTATAGATAGAGCAGGCATTTCTCAATGGTGAGCTGGACTTCTATAGTCAACAGGCAATGAGACAAATGCTTACTCCAGTTTGGAGAGTGAAGGAGAGCTTTGGGCATTGAGTCTCCTGCCCTCCACATTTGCAGTGTAATTCAGTGGCACTTGCTAGTAATGAGATGGCCAGGGGCAAGACCACTGCCAAGTGTCACTGGTGAAAGTCATGTAAACATGCCTATGTTCCTTAGCTCCATCACAAAGCTGAGGATGATCTCAGATGAGAACAAATTCCAGAGCATCAGGCAGACCATTCCTTTCTTTGCCTTACTTCAGGTATTAGAGCTATTCCTTTACACTTGGTATTTACATTTATTGTATTCAAGCTGTTCTCTTATATGTCTGCATGAAACCCTTTTCAGCTTATTTGGGAAATGTTGAGGACATTCTGGTTTGAATTCTGTGTAGCTGACTCTAAATTTACTTGGCATAACTCATAAGGTAATGGAAAAAAGGAGATTTGGAGTAAGATTTGGCAGTTTGGGAAAGTGAAAGGATTATATGTTTTATTAATCATCAAAAGTAGTATATCTTTCTGAGTAAAATTTTTTTCTTTATGCTCCTGCTTGATGTAAAAATTAATTTATATCATAAACAGTTCAAATTAAATGAGAAGACATGAACAGAAAACACAGTCAAGGGAAAAGGAAAATACAAATATGCCACCCACACAAGGATGGGGCTTAGGGACTCATGGTAGAAAAAAATATGTGCATAACCAATGAAAAGCTGTGTTAACTGGAGAGGAGAAAGTAAGACTGTTCCTCAGGGGAAGATTTATTTAATATTAGATTAAAATAGACTCACTCCAGGAGGTTATATAGTGAACACTGAGGCAAGTTATAAACAATGTCCTTACCAGTTTTATAGTAAACAAGGAAGTTTTTAATGGTTGTTTCTCAAGGCGACCTTTGAGGAAGGCTAGCCATGGTGATGTTAGCATTTGGAGAAATCAGTTTTGAAAGTAGCTAAACTGCTCCAGAAAATTAGTTTTATAATCTTTGGTAGGTTCTGTTTGATTAAAAATAATATTCATGGTTTCTTAAATTACTTAAATTAAACATGTTTTAACAATAATACATGTATACGTATAACATCAGTTAATCAAATAATATCAGAATGTATACATTTAGAAATAAATATTTCTCCTTCTCTATCTCCTTTCCAGTTAGTCCAACTCTCTAGAAGTAATTATTCTTTACTTTTCTTGGAACTGACTGGTAGAACTTTAAACTAAACCTATTTCTTGATTTGTCAACTATAGACCATAGTAGTTCAGTGATTTGTGTAGTGAGGAATTAGGAGAACTTCAATAATTTTTATCTTTCTTTCTTTACTACATTCCTGAATATATTGTTATATTACTCTGTTTTTAATCTGTCACTTGCCTTTAAGTCTGTATTTTGATATATAAATTCTACATACATTTATGAACTGTGTGCACAGATGAGAGTTTTAAGACTCAATTTTTTTATACTTCACTATATATATATATATATATATATATATATATATATATATGTATCACATCATATCTTTGTAATCCCTGGGGCTCTCTTCTCCCTGATCATTCCCTCCCTCAACCAACCTCCCCCAAGTTGTGAACTTCACTTTGTTTTTTAGCTGATTTTGACTTTCCTCCTTGCATTTGTTTGTTTTCCCTATGTGCCGTATATTAGTGAAACCATTTGGATTCTGTCATTTTCTTTCTGACTGTCTCTGCTAATACGATTTCTTCTAGGTACATCCATGTTACCACAAAATCATCAAATTTGTCATTTTTGATTGTTGAGTAATATTCCATTGTGTATATGTACCACATCTTTTTATAAATCCATTTGTCTGTTTTGGGACATTTGGGTTGCTTCCAGGTCCTTGCAATTATAAATAATGCTGCCAAAAACATCTGAGCACAAGTGTCCTTTTGTACCCACATTGAGGTCTCCTTTGGTAGATTCCCAAGAGAGCGATTGCTGGGTCAAATGGTAGTTCCCTTTTCATTAGTTTGAGGGTCCTCCATGCAGCTTTCCATCGGGGTTGGACCAGTTTACATTCCCATCAGCAGTGTAAGAGTGTTCCTTTCTCTCCACATCCACACCAGCACTTGTTGCTGCCCGCTTTTATTTTATTTTTTTTGATATGGACCATTCTTGCTGGTGTAAGGTGGTATCTCATTGTGGTTTTGATTTGCATTTCCCTGATTGCTAGTGGCATTGAGCAGTTTTTCATGTGCCTCTTGGCTATTTGTATTTCCTCTTTGGAGAAGTGTTTTTTTAGTTCCTCTCCCCAACTTTTGACTGGGTTTTCTTGCTTTGTTTTTGCTAAGTTGTTAACACTCCAATTTTGAATACTTTTACTTCTACCTCTTAGTCCTGATTCTATTTATTATATTGTTTTATGCATTATCAAAGTTTGTAAAATGTGTAGTATGTCCTTTATATTTTCTTCAATTTTTTGTAGTTTCTAAATGTCGAAAGTAATGAAAACATTTAATATGTTAAGTAACATATTACATATTAATACAGTCTGTGTATAGTGGTTATGTATATAGTGTCACTATATAACAAATAGTATAATTAGTAGCAAACAGTAAAATTACATTAATAGAAAAGGCATATGTGTTGCCTTATTTGTTCTTTCCTTGTGGTTGGGGTGCAAGGGCTTAATTTTATCTGGGTCCTCTTCTTAGTTTACCTTGGTGTTAGCTGGGGGCAAGAGGAGGAACTGGGACTTAAAATACTGATCTTAGTTTGAGGAGTTTAGATGGTTCCCTTAACCTCCTCTCCTTGTTTTGCACAGCAAGTTCTGTTTGACCCTTCAGTTGTCTTAATCTCCACTTCCTTGCTGCTTTTTTTTAGACCATGGGTCCTGTTATGACCCTTGAGTATCTGGTGAGGGGAATTAGTTATGATCCCTAAGGCTTACTCTCTGGGACCTGCCTGGGCTTGGCAGGCAGGAGGCACTGGAGCTGGACATGTGCCCACTTGTTCCGCAAACAATGGTCATTGTCACCCACCTAGCACTGTCATGCCTCTTTTGAGGTGCCCAGGGTGTGCACCTCTTGATGTTTTCCAAGGTTAGTGATTCATCTCACCAGTCTTTTTCTCTGCTTTTGGACCCACAGTGGAGCTCAGTCTGGCTCAGACTGGAGTCTCTTGGGTATAGGAGGGAGGTGCGTTAGAGAAGAACTTCCTTGGATCATGATGGCCGCACCTGAGCAAAGTTCTGTGCCCTTCAGGGGGTTGGCTCCACATCAAGTCAGAGCCTGATCTGCTGGGATCTATTGTGGAGGGTTGCTTCCAGGTCCCATGGTGCTGTTTGCTGGGGCAAATGAGGATCTCCTTACCAGGGGTTAATCTGCTTGCTGGTGGGACCCACTGGGTTGCTGGGGCTCACCATGGCCATCTGTGCCACTAATGCAGCTTGTTTCACTTCTTCATGGGCCCCTTTTCTTCTAGACACCGGTCCTGGTGATTCTACACTCATCTTTTTCCTGGCTTTGTTACTACAAATCTAGCTGTGTACATGTGGAAGAGGTGAACCTGGTATCTTCTTTCCAGTGCCATCTGCCATCTGGATGCATCTCTTGCCTAAATACTTGTAATACATTTTGTACCTTATTTCCTTGAATCTTCACTTGACTTCCTTCACTTGATGTCCTGCACAACAGCTCAAGTGACAGATCATGTTACTACTCTACTTGAAACTCCTCAATAACTTTCTTTTTTTTTGAGACTAGGTCTCGCTATTTTTGCCTATGGAACTGCAGGTTCACGTTACCCGGGGTACCATGGACTCAAGCGATCCCCAGACTCAGCTTCCCAGGTAGCTGGGATTACAGGGGCATGTCCCCATGCCCAGCTAATTTTTTTGGGACTAGGTCTCACTTCATGCCCATGGCGGGACTCAAACCGTGATCCCTGGTCCCGACCATGGCTTCCTAGGCTGCTGCCTACAGGTAGGCACCACCATGCCCGGCCCTCAATAGCTTTCTATTTCACTCTGAGCAAAAGCTGATATGTTACCAGTGGCTCATAGATCCCATGTAATTTGGTTACTCACTCTTGTTTACTCTGTTCAACCACATGGCCTCCTTGGCAGTCATAGAATACAATATGCTCTTGCCTAGGGGACTTGACACATGATAAAACCCCCAGGAATGCTCCGATCCAGATAGCTGAATGACTTAATGCTCACTTTTTCTAAATCTGGACTCAGATGTTACTTTCCTAGTCAGGCTACCCTGATAACACTACTTAAAATTACATCCTTGCAACATTCTTTATCCCTGTTGGATTACTATCTAATACTCTAAATATTAATTTTTTCTTCTCATCATGTTTTCCACTACTGTAAAATCTCTATGAAAAATTATTTTTAATTTTTCTGTCTATAACTTAACCCTAGCACAGAGAGTTGTGGTTGACTAAAAGAAAAAAAAAGAAGAAGAAAAGTTTAAATGAATGGGCTATATTATTTATTTTAAAATACTTCATTGAACTTCATGCTGAGAAAACACAGAGATAACATATATAGAAAAGCAATATAAGCTGTGTGGCTAATGATGTTTATAATTGTCTTTATTTTATTCTGAAAATGGAGAGATTTTCGGGTTTAAGATAATTTCTTCCAGGTATTTAAAAAATGTTGCTTTATTGTTCATGATCATCTTTCAAATTATAGAAAATTCTGATTCTTTCAGAAAATTTATATTCCCAACTGGAAACTTTAGATTTTCTTTACACCCTTGGTTAATTATTTTTATAGAGTATTTATCTAAGTTTTAACCCCCACCCCCATACCCTATTTGGGTCTTAATATTTGAAGAACTATTTTTTTATTTAGTTCAGAGAAATTTTATTCTATTATTTTCTTTTACTTCCTTTACCCGCCTCCCCCTCCTCCCCCCACATTCCCTGCAATCTCTTTCTCAAACATATTTTGGACACAGGTAGGTTGACCACCTGGATTACGACTCATATTTTCTATTGCTTAAATATTTTCTGTCCTGGGACATTGCTTTGATTTATCTTTCATCTCACTAACTCTGTGTGTATTTTATTATGCTTCATTCACTGCCATTTTGTAAATATGTTTTTAACTACATAAGTCTCTTCCATGTTTCTGATTGCTTTCTTTTTCATAGAGTTTGTTATGATAAAAAAATAACATCCCCTAAATGTCTCTGAGGATGATAATACAAATTTTTAAAGACCTCTTTTTTTTTCTGTTGTTTACTCCATGGTTAGTAATTTTATAATTTGATCTCAAACTTTTGCTTTCATGCTGTTAATTTTTGTCATTTTTTCTGATAGTCCCTTGGCCCATTCGTATTTTGAGAAGTGATTCACAGACATTTCCTCTGCAATTCAGTAGAATAAGCCTTTAATAACACAACATTGATTTTTATCTGGTTATAAACAAATGCATGCCTATTGTATAAGCTATATAGAATGCAAAAAGACACAAAGAACAAAACCACGCATAAGACTACAACTTAAGAATAACCACTATTAACATTTTTGTGTATTTTCTTCCTTATATATTTTTAACAAAAATATATACATGCACACACATGTAGCACTTACCTCTCATTATTTTAAGACAGACTAGAGTTACCAGAAAAGACAAAGTCTCATAAAAAATTATAGTCTAACAGCAGGAAAAAATAGAACTAAAACAATTATACAAATTAGATATAATCTCAAATTGCTGTAAGCACCATAAAGAAAAAAGACACCATTCTATGCTTTTATGTATACAAAATAACAAAGGAAGACTGAGCTGAACCAGGGTGAGTGATGTTTTCCCACAGAGAACTGATATTATTTCCTGAGTAGGACTTAAGGGAGGGGAGTGGGGGTGAACCCTGGGGAATACAAAGATGTGAAATATGTATATATATATATATATATATATATATATATATATATATATACTTTTAAAGAGTAGATAAAGAGGGAGAGGAGATGATTTGAGACAAGAGGAAAATAGTTTTGAATGATAAAAAAAAACCAGTGTAAATGATGGAATATGAAAAGGGGGAAGATGAGGTATAAAGACATGGAAAGTTAGTTAGAAGTGAGAATGTGTGGCATCTGTAGACTGTGATTCAGATTTTTATCTTGATCTTAAAAGCAATTGCAGGGGATTGGCATGACTAAAATTTTGAATCAATTGCTCTGTCTTCAATGAGGATAATCCATCAGACAAACAGGGTGGATATTTGGACACAAGTTAGGAGCTTATTACAGTGTCCAAATGAGATGTGATGATCACTCACACTGGAGTGGTGATACAGAAGTGGGAGAAATAGTTACAAAGAGGTATCAAGGATGCCTCTGAGATTTTTGACTAGCAAAAAGATGGGGATGTTACATATTCCTATCAGGGAAGACTATCAGGGGAGCAAGTTTGTGGAAGCTTTTGATTTCTGTCTTGCACATGCTGGATTTGCAGAATCTTTGAGACAATCAAGTGAAGACAATCATTATGCTTGTTAGAAGTGCAAAGAGACATGGAGAACCCCAGATCTAGAGGATCAAACTGAATATATGACAAGGAGAGATTCTTAACTGTGGAATGGCTTCTAAAAAAAAGGTAACATCAATTTAATTGAATCAATAGAGTAAGAGTCCTGTTTCTCAATACACTTGAATATACTTTTTATAATTAAATTGTTTGACCTTTTCTGAATTGATGGGTAAACTAATATATTCCTATTACTTTAGTCTTTTACTTTAGCCAAGTGACATTGAATATCTGTTTCATGCTCACTAGCTATTAAATTATTTTGTAACCTGTAAAATGTAAGAGTCTATTTATCTATCTATCTATCTATCTATCTATCTATCTATCTATCTATCTATCTATCTATCTATCTATCTATCTATCTATCTATCTATCTATCTATCTATCTATCTATCTATCTATCTATCTATCTATCTATCTATCTATCTATCTATCTATCTCTATCTATCTATCTATCTATCTATTTTTTGGGGAGGGCGCAAAGTTCATAGGTACATTCTCAAAATGACCCTTAAATAGTCAGAACCATTAATTTGGAATTGTTCTAGACAAGGAACTTTATTCTTCCAACCTCAGTCTTGTGAATCTGTAATCACTGCCATCACTGTCCCATCAAATTGCCTTGCCATGGGTTATATATCTTCAGTGAATTACGCATTTTGATTTCTGTCTCCTTAAGTTTAGTCCAAGTGAACAATGATCAGATTGCTTCAATTTCAGAATCACCGGGGCAGACAGGGGCATGTCTAGCATACTTCACATTTTTCTCTCTTCCTTTTCATTTATCTAGAATCTCCCTGCTTCTAACACTTTCCTCCTCACAAAACAAGGAAGAATCTGATGGCATTTTCATTACACTATGACAAGAAACTCACTCCCGCAAGTCTATTAACTCCAGATGTTCAGACTGTCAAATAATTCTTTCTAATCACAGACAGTAAAGTGAGCTTATGAGTCAGGCAGGGAATGGGAGGAAAGAATCTTTATATTCCTGTAACATTAGCAGTCAGGGTTGGCTCTTTTTGCTATCAGTGAGGTATCATTTTGGTTGTTAAAAGACATTGCTAGGGATGTCACTAGGGGGAGTGTGAGTCAAATTTTTCACTGGGAAAATACCCAGAAAGGGGTTTGGAATTCCAGGGCACAGAAAACACTAAAAATTTAGAAGGGAGTTTGGGGAACTGTGTCCTGCCATTTACACTGAGTGTGGGTCTGAGCCGGCTAGAAACATAGTCACCCGCAATCAAGAACTTTAGGCAGGGCTAACAGTAGAATCTGAGCAAGTGAAGAGGAGAGCAACAGTTATTATTTCATGGATGGGGAGTGATGTAGAGTTGGTAAAATTCTTATATGCACTTTCTATAATAGGTGCATCTAACTGTGACCTGGCTTTGCTGTGGTGTATGCCATCTGTCATTGCATATCTTTTTGGTTGTGCTGTGTGGCAACGGATGTTCAGTGAAGGAAGATATTTTAAATAGTGAGTTCAGGAACCAGGACATCAGATGGCAGGTAAACATTTAGTGTACTTTTGTACACTTTGTGCAAACCACTATTCTAAAGAAGCTAGGTAGATAAGGAGGACAAAATAAGGAAAAAAGATATAAATTTTGGATTGACTGTTCTAAATCTTATTGAGGATTTTGCAATCGTTTTATTTCTTTCCTTGATTTACTTCATCAATATCCCCTTCTTTATCCCACATTTTTCATCTTGTCTCTCTGTGTCTGTATTTGATAACAAGCTTAAATTTATTTTCCAGTTTATAGGAGACTTTTCTTGATATGATACTGCTCTCCTCCTATTCCAAGTCCTGCTCTATTAACCCCCCCTTCCATAACCAGACTTCTTAAAAGTAGTCCCATGTTCATTGCTTCCTAATCAAGCCAGTCCTTATCAGGACTTTGGGTTTTAGCCACATCAGTACATGAAACTCTTTCATGTCTCAAAGGACATAAAAGACAGCATCTGTTCGAAAGCATTTTCTTCTACTCACCTCCCAGTCACCCAGTTCCCTTCCACATAGATTGTCATCATGAGAAATTTTTGTGTTATATCAGAAATATTCTGTACACATATTGATTGCCCTTTGATATAAAGATACCATGTTGTAGTTACTGTTTTGTATTTTCAGTTTTGTATACCTGCATCTTTGTCCTATAGAAGGCAGTTAATTCTATTTTAAGTGAAATTTGTTTCTGTACACAGAACTAATAAAATGTATTTACCTGAACTGTTTTTAATGGACATTTAATTTTTTTGTAATTTGATATTACAAGAAATGCTTTCATGAATAAAGGTATATGGATGTCACCCCATATTGGGTGATAGTAACTGCAGGACAAATTTTAAGAAATTGAATTGATGGATCAAAGCTATGACTGTGTGTGATGTAAAAATTTATTACCAAATTATTATTACCACTGCAAGAAATATGAGGAAATGCTTGTTTCTCCACCCTACTCAAATATTTTGCCTTCTGCTAATTGAATAGGTGAAAGGGAATATTTTTGAATTTCAGCTGAGCATCTCTTCTAATGCTTAAGAACCATTAAATATTGCTTACTTTGTAAATAGCAGTTGGATCATGTGACATTTTCTTCACATTTCTCATTGCTTCCCTTTTGGGAAAAAGCTCAAACTCCTGAAATGACCTCTCTTTTCCTTTAGGTCTCCTCAGTCATTGTACCTTTTCCAATACTCAGCTCTCCAAACACTCATAGCTGCTTTCTGTTCCTGCTGAAAGTTCCATACCTCCCAGGACTCATCTGACTAGTAGCAATTGTCTGATGGCATTTAGATCCTCAAGACTCCATGTTATCCATCTCCATATGACCTGCTTAGTTTTTGTGATTTTTTTCTGTTGCTAGCATAACTCTATACAGGATTTCGGATCTTAAATATATTTCATTACTAGCTAAATAAAAGACTGAATATCACTACAACTAAATAGACTTTGTAAGTAAAATGTGTGTGTGCATGTGTGTATCCTCTGATTTTATATAGGACTTCAGTGACAATTGAAAAGTTCATATACAATTATCTTTATTCTATTGCTATACAAGAATTTTCATTTTTCTCTTTTTACTTTTTCAAGGGGATTCCTATTTTCTGCAGAGAATGATTGTAAAATAGATAAAGGAGTGTGGAGTATGAGTGGGGCAGTGTTAGCTTTCCTTGGCAGTTGTATCAAGTTTGAACTTTGGCCAGGCAGGGTCCTTACTATTGATTCATCCAGCAAGTGTCTTAAAAGAAATATTATTTACTCCAGGCACTATTTTAAGGCACATCAAGGAAAACCTAAGTATGTACAAAATATGACTGTTACTTTCAACAACTTGCATTCACATATATAGATAATCACAATGAAGATAGTATAACAAATGCAAATATGAAAATTAAAAACTCACATCCAATTAGGGGAACTTATTTGAAGTAGCTGAGTGAAAAATGGCATCAGAAGGGACAACTTAATGCAACTGGTACCAGGAAGGTGGGAAGAACTTCAATTGTGGAAAGAGCGGTCAGAGAAAAACCAATCATTCAATCAATGAACACACCCAATAAAAGCTGCAGGTGCTAAAGTGAAGGCTGTTTGGGAGGCCAGGGTATGGTTCATTTTTGCTAAAGTTTGTAGTAGATGGGGGAGAGATATTGAAAGCGAATAAATAACACACCAGATCAGGGATGATCTTCACCAACAGTGGAAAGTCATCATGCCTATTTATTACTGATGGTAAAGTTATGATCAGAAATTGAGGCATGAAAGAGTATAAAAGCAGTTTAGATTTTATTTCACCAAATCAATTGGATTTCAAAAACATTTTCATATTCATAAAAATTACTTTTGCTTTTCTGGAACATTCACATACATAGAATCCCTGAAAACTACCAACCACACATTGGGTTTCACTGTTGTACTATTTTTGTATCATGCTGCATTTTTTTCTCTAGTGCACTTCCCCAAAATTCACATATGTGGTATTGAACTTCCCCCTTGGGATGCTAAACGAGAGAGTGCTCTAAGTGGATAGTGGCATCTTGACCCATGCTGTGGGCAGGGGCTAGGAGAGGCGAGGCATAATTGTGGTGGTCTGGGAGACACAGGCTGTCTCTTGTGGAAGGGCCATGGCTATCACTTAGAAATGGCATTTCTCCAGAGGTACAACAGTGTTGCTGCCTGAAGTCATACATGCTTCCAGAACCATTGGGAGTAGAAAGGGTTACTCTGACCTATGCCATAGGTCCTGTGTCTCTATTGGCAATTTTTGGCCTTCCTGTAGCTGTATGCTGCAAACAGTCCATTGTGACAGGTTCTCCAAGGCTTTGTCCCAATAAAGTGTTATCACTGAAGTCTGTTTCTGTGGACTGACTCTTATGCAACAACAGTTATACTGCAACAATTTATAATTTTGTTATTACACAAGAACATTATGTTCATCAAATATTTCTTACAGTTGTCTTTGAGAATTGAGAAGTTAGAAGACTAAAGAAAGCCAGTATAAAAGCAAATATATATATATATATGCATACACGTTTATATATCCACATTTATTTGTATCTGAAGTTTTGTAAAATTATATCAAACTTAAGGAGAAAGTCTTTCATTTCACCATTGAAAGCTTAGTCTCCAATGAGAAAATGCATCTTCTTGCGACTTACAAATATATCAGAGTCTTTCATATTTTGGTAAGAAGTGAACAAACCCTAAGAAAATTTTCCTAGAGGGTGTCTTGCTCTCAGGTACTAGGTCAGTGACCTATAAGACCCTGCAGATGGATGAGTCTTATGCCAGCACCCCAGAAGTTGCTCCAGTTGCTGAGAGTAACTCTAAATCTGTGTATGTATGGAAGTCATCAACATCAATCCCAAGAAACATCTAGATGCTATTTCAGGGTGTTTGAGTCCAAGAGTGTGGTTTCTTTCTGTGTGGTTTCTTTTAAATATGCAATAATTTACTGCCCAGGTTGCACGAAGAAAAAAATAAAGATGAATATATATAATTAAAATAAAACCAAGGCCATAGGAAACTGTTTATAGAACACTAAAATCATTTTACCAAAAAAAAAAAAAATCATAAAAATCTCAGCCCACCCTCCCTCGAAGAGATACCATTTATTTTTCTCTTATGTAATTTCTGTAATGCCAAAACTTTGTGAGTGAGGCCTGGTGATGATGGAGCCTCCCAGGGGTCGAAGAGGTTTGCATTGTTAGTGAGAGGCATGCTGTCAACTTTCTGCCAAGCTACCTGTCAGAGAAGACTTGACTTCTGTCTGTGCACTCTGGTGAAGGAAATCATTCTCAGCTGAGGTTGCTGACAGATTTGAAACAAGATCCCAAGAATTTACTGCTCAGTGGTATAGAGCAGAGTTCACTGCTTAGACGTATGAGTCATATTAAATGAACAAGACAGAACTTGCTGCTATTATTTGCACACTCATCCCACCCACCGACACTTTGATCAATTTAATCCAGAAGTGCTGATACAGAACTAGAAAGAATTTGAAAGATTATAAGAACAGCTACAATAAGAAGTCAAAGATAATGACATTTTATCGATGTGGCATCAGAGGGTTAATTTGTTTCCAACGATGCTTTTTGAACAAGAGGCAAAGCCAGTCAACGTCTGTTCTGTATGATATTGGTTTCAATCATTAGGGATTATTTTTGCAATAATTTAGAAAGGCCACCCATGCTTCTTTGGTATTTTGCAGTGATGTCAAAGTGTACAGATAATCTTCCCTTCCTTTTCTCACTCCAGACGCCCCACGTCCATCCAACTTTGTCCAGACTTTATCGCTAATTCTTTTCTCAAGAGTAAATTCTTTACTTCCTACCAAGAATGACAGGGTATCCAGACCTCAGAGACCATCATGTGGAGCATTTTTCTCTGTCAATCCCTGTAGAACTATTCTCTTCATTTTCAGAATGGAGCCCAGAGCTGGGTCATCACACTTGAGCAAACTTATATGAAATTATGATCCTAAGGCCCATTTGGAGACACTCAAAAAATTCCATCCTGACCTCCATATGTTCCCCCATGAGAATGTTTTCTCTTCAGCTTTGAGAGATGAGTCACAGATAGCAAGAGTAAGAGTTGGAAAAAAATACGTGCCCCAGGAGACCTGGCAGTGAAAATCTGCCTTTAAAGCAAGTTCTTCATGGAAAATGTCTTTTCTCAAGAGTACCAAATCTACTAATTATGCAAGAAAACTTTGGATTGCCTATTGCTACCCAAATGTGTTAGCATCTGTCAGCCTGCCAATGTGTGACTTTTGGAAATACCATTTGCACGGTCTGTTTTTCTCGTAGGGCCTATTGACACTTACTGCAGCAACTCTGTTGACTTCCCAGCTACAACATGTTAAATATCAGTTAAACTTAGGGTTCTGGTTTGACCACATTTCTATGAGTCTGTCTCTCTGAAGGGGAATGCAGACTTGGTCAACTGTCCCTGCCTTTCTACATATGCTGTCACCCCTAAAGCCCTTCTACTGAAACCAAGTACAGTTCATCACCCAGAGAAGGATATTTGACTTGGTATCCAGCACAGACAAAAACATTTCCATATATGTAAACTCAGTTAGAATGAGGCACACAGTAGATATTCAAGGTACTTCAAGAGTCTGAATCCTGGAAGTTGACCTTATGTTCAGTTTTGAATTGAATGTAGCTTTTGTATTCCCATTCCCTAAACGTTCATGACCCAGGTGTGGCCCATACACTAAAGTTTCTGTTGACAGAACAATGATTAGTCTTTGATTGAAAGATACCTTTTACAGCCAGAGCAGGGATTACTTTAGAAACTGTAATTTCTAAAAATTATGTGGTACTTGATTTTACTTGGGTGGAAAACATGGTTTTTATTTTCTTAGAGGCATTTTAAACAAAATGAATGTTAAAAAAAAAGCCAGCAATGCAAGTCTTTTATCTCTAAAAGCAAGCTTTTCAAATGTACAGGGATTAGTAGGAAAAAGATAAGAATTAGAAGTGGATTTACTTCTGTTTTAGACATCTCAGACTTGATTATGATCCAAACTGGACCTTCTGCTCCCAAACTGTGTTCTGTTTTCATGCTCCTCTGTGATTTTTAAGCAGGTTTGAAATGTCCCCAAAATCCCACAAATTTCACCTCCAAAAGCATGCTTCCCCAACTCCTTTGCCATCTCTCTAATTTACTTCCATCCCATCGCTTGTTCATACAGCCAAATCTGTCCTCCACACTGCAGCGGCTATCATCTTCCTAAAACACCAATTTGAGCCTATCACTTAAACACTTAAAATCTTTCAGTGGCCTTATATCGTCTGTAAGAAAAAACCTTTATTTCTATCATGGCCCACAAAGCCTTTTTGAGCTAATTGTTCCCTCTATCACATCTTTTTTTTTCCTCTATCACCTCTTATTAGTGTCTGCTCCTAGCCTTTAGACTCAGAAATACTTAAATAGCTGTAATTTCTCAAATATTTCATTGTTCTTCCTTGCATCCATGCTTTGAACGCTCTACTTGGAATGTTTCTTCATTTTTGGAGTAAACTCCTTATTTCTTAAGACCCTACTTCAGCATTGCTATATCTTTAAACCTTTTTCTATATGCTGCATTTTGTTTTTTTGTATGTGCCATTCTGTCTCATTAATAAAAGTGAATTTCTCTCTCTAATCTTTCTTTAGATTTAAAAATTGTATGACTAGGTCTATAGAAGCTGTTAAATGTATGTGATACTGAATATGGGAAGAATTTTTACAATTGCTATTGCAGAAAAAACTATTTGAGAACTTAATCCTAAATCACATTACTTAGAGGTGATAGTACTTAACTGGGAAGCCAAACATGTATTCTCAAGCTTATGGGTAAACTACATATTAGATTATACTATGCGGTATGCTAGGTATGAGTGAGTTACCAAAATATTTGTTAATAGCTGCTTACAACACATAATTTCAATTGTCTTTCAAAGCTAATATATTTCATGAATAAAAATTAATATGCTGACTAGTGACTTGCCCTTTATTTTTCATGAAACGATTGTTGCATGTAAATATTTGGCTTATTGGCATAACTCAAATTATAGCACCTACCATAATTGCTTTAATCCATTGTTTTTAGTTACAGTCTTTTAAGCAGTTACACAAACTGTCTCTCAGTTTGGAACATTCAAATTCAAACATTCCTACACCTTTATGTTAAAGATTCTTCACCCCTACCTGTGGTTATTCATTAGTCACAATTTTACAGGGGAATGTAACTGGTAAAACATCATTTCATTCCTTTTCTGTTTGCTTTCTAACAACAGAGCAAACTGAGAGACAGAAGAGTACCTCATATACCTGCTGGGTGATGGGGCTAAGACTGGTCTTCAGACTTTCTTCAAATCTGATGCCCTTATGCTACCCATGTGGGCTCTTCCACTGAGCCATCTTCACTGATCTGTCCTTCAGACCTCTTTTAGAGAAATCAGTTCTCCAGAGGAGATCTAGATTTTTTTTCTCCTTTTTGTTCCTGTTAGTGATAAAAAGATGATCCTTATCAAATTTTCTATTTCCTGGTCTAGATTGCATCTTTCATATTTCTTCTCTGAAAGTTAAAATGCTATATTGATTTTAAAATTCCTCCAGCAGATCCCTTCCCCCAGTTGTGTACTTTTGCTTGGTTGTCCATATATTAGTGAAATCATTTGGTTTCTGTCTTTTGCCTTCTGACTTGTTTCTGCCAATATGATTTCTTCTAGGTACATCCATGTTACCAAAAAATCGTCAAATCTGTCATTTTTAATTGATGCATAAGGTTTATTGTGTACATATACCACATCTTTTTCATCCAGTCCTCTGTCTTGGGGCATTTGGGTTGTTTCTATGTCCTTGCAATTATAAATAGTGCTGCAATAAACATCCAAGCACAGGTGTCCCTTTGTACCCACGTTTAGGTCTCCTTTGGGTAGATTCCCAGAAGAGCGATTGCTGGGTCAAATGGTAGTTCCATTTTCATTAGTTTGAGGGTTCTTCACACTGCTTTCCATAGTGGTTGGACCAGTTTACATTTCCACCAGCAGTAAAGAGTGTTCCTTTCTACATCCACACCAGCACTTGTTGTCTGTTTTTTGAATGTGAGCCATTCTAACTGGTGTAAAGTGGTATCTCATTGTGGTTTTGATTTGTATTTCCCTTACTGCTAATGACGTTGAACAGTTTTTCATGTGCCTGTTGACCATTTGGACTTCCTCTTTGGAGAACTGTCTTTGTAGATCTCCCCATTTTTTAACTGGGCTTTTTGTTTTGTTTTTGTTAAGTTGTGTGAATTCTTTGTGTATTTTTGTTATCAGACCCTTATCACTTGTATGAAGGGCAATTTTATTTTCCACTCAGTTGGGGTTCTTTTTTTCTGTTGTCTCTTTTGCTGTACAGAAGCTTTTTAGTTTGATGTAGTCCCATCTGTTTATGTTTTCCTTCATTTTTTTGCCATCTATAGATGTAGATGTGACCAAAAATGGATTTCTGAATTGTAACTCAGAGGGTTTTGCCCAGGTTTCCTCTATGTATTTTATGGTTCCAGGGAGGGGAAGTGGTGGGTGACCCCCAGGGATCACAATGATATGAAATATATATATATAAATTATTTAAATAAAAAAACAGTCTTAAATTATCACACAGGAAGTACTGGTGGCAGTTGCCTTTGGAGGAGGGGAGTGCTAGCTGATGCATGCAACTCTACAGTCCTTCTAGGACAGCCATAAAGTACTGTGTTCCTCTGATGACCAAGGTCCTTGCTAGTTAGACATCTTTATAGCTTTATAAATCTGAGCTACAGAATGATGATGCAAATTAAATCCTTCTACTTATCCTTGTTTCTCTTGTTTTTAAACTACTGAATAAAAATAAGATTTTGAAGCTTCCAAAAAAAAATTCCTGTGATTTGAGTAAGGTTTTTGTTTTCCCTTCTTAGAGTTTGTGGATTTTCTATATTCTTACTGAGAATATTTTATGTTTATGTAGACTATCCATATATTTGAATGGTTTAAATATGTGATTCATTTTTCTTTTCTCTACATGCTTTCTGTAATAAAAAATAATCCTAAATTTTGGTTTACACATTTCATTTCCTTATAATGGGGATTACTTTGATTTTTAAGATATTCTTATTGACTTCTAGACTTTTGAATATCAAAATCAGAACACTCATGAACTAAAATATTTTTCAATGCTTTTATTCTCTACAAAACACCTTCCTTCCATGGTAAACCTTTGGTTGAAGACACTAAGTTTCAGGAAACTTAGTCTTTCCATGAAATTCCAACTTCTTCTAGACATGTTATCTTTTAGAATATTTTCATTCTGTTTAAAACAATCTTCCTCAGCTATATAGTTTTGATTTCAGAGCTATAAAAAACAACTAACATTCTACTTTCAGCAGCTGATCATATATTTGAAAGCAGCTTCCATTTTCCATTTCTTCCTAACCATGGTCCAATAATTTGATTTTAAATTCCCTCATTCTTTTGATCATCTACTAAGGCCAGAATGTGGCTATTACAGGACAGAATGCATTTCCCAGGCATACTCTGGCTGAGGGGCAGAGCTCTTCCCTTAGTCCATGCATTTCATGTCAGGGACATCACTGTCCATTCACTCTGAGTTGTTATGGGTGGAAATGCATCCTCCACAAAACATGTGTTCATCCTAAATCTACAATGCCTTAGAATGTTTCCTGATTCTGAAGGAGTCTTTACAGAAATAATTAAAAAACAAAGACTCTAGGGTAAACCCTAATACAACGTGACTGGTGTTTTTATGAAAAGCAGATTAAGGACACAGAGACAGACACACATGGGAAAGATAACAGGAAGATGAAGAGAGAAGACAGCCATGTGATAGGAGTGATACAACTGCAGGCTGAGGAATAACAAAGGTATCTGGAATACCAGAAGCTAGAAAAGGCAAGGAAGCGGTATTTCTTAGGGACATCAGACACAGCATAGCCCTACTAACACCTTGATTTTAGACTTTAGAAAAGACTATGGAACAACAAATTTCTCTTGTTTCAAGTGGTCCAGTTTTTGTTTTTATATAATTACCTTATAGTGGCAATCCTGGTAATGCTAATAGACTGTCCTTTCACTAAGGCTCTTACCTTTTATTTTCCATTATGCAATTTTTTTTCTCTTATGGTTCTACCTTAGTATGAGAAGATGTATGTACACCTATAATTCATAGCAGCAGTGGCGACAATTGCCAAGTCAAGGAGTCAACTAATGTGACCTCCAACAGACAAATGGAAAGAAATTGTGGAATATATACTCTGTGGGATAACACACTGCTGCTAGAAAAGACGAGATAGTGGCTTTTGGCACAACATGGATGAACCTTGAAGTGATTATGTTAAGTGAAACAAGACAGAAAGTGAAAGATAATGATTTGATTTCCCTAATAATTGATGATGAACATTTTTTCATATGCCTGATGGTTCTCTGTATATCTTCTTTTGAGAATTGCCTAATTAGTTCTTTTGCAAATTTTTAAATTGTTTACTTTTTGTTGAGTTGTATGAATTATTGCCACATCGATGGTTTGTGAATAAATTTTTTTCCCATTCAGTTGTGTGTCTTTTTGACCTCTTTATAGTTTATTTTTCCATGCAGCAACTTTTTAGTTTAATGGAGTCTTAATTGTTTATGTTCTTTTTGTTTTCTTGCTTGGGAAGTGTAACTGCAAAGACCTGTTGTGAAGTGTTTTTGCCTGTGTTTTCTTCTATGTATTTTGTGTTTCAGGTTTTACATCCACGTCTTGTATTCATTTTAAGTTGATTTTTGCATATGGTGTGATTTATTGATTTAGCTTCATTCTTTTTGCATGTGGCTGATTATTTCTCCCAAAGCCATTTATTGATGAGGCTTTCCTTGCTTCAACATATGTTCTTTATTCCTTTGTTGCATATTAATATCCATAAAGGTGTGGGCTATTTCTGGGGTTTTGATTCTGTTTTATTGGTCTGTGTGCCTGTTTTGTTCCAGGGTAATGCTGCTTAATTTACTATAACTTCATAGTATAATTTGAAGTTTGAATGTATATTGCTTCCTCTTTTCCATCAGGATTACTTTGGCAATTTGGGCTCTTTTTGTAGCCCTGTGAGAACGGGCCACATCAAAATACTGAAAACAACAAGTACTAGTGAAGATATAGAGAAAAAGGAACACTTTTATACTGTTGATGTCAATTTAAACTGATTCAGTTTCTATGAAAAGCATTATGGAGGTTTCTAAAAAGATAAAAATGGGTCTACCATATGACCTAATGATTCTACTTGAACGTATCTACCTGAAGAACACAAATGCATGAATTTGAAGGGATGCTTTCACTAGCATGTTCATCTCAGTATTGTTTACAAGAGTCAAACTAGGGAAATAACCAAAGTACCCCCAAGCAGATGAATAGGTCAAGAAGTTGTGGTATATAGACGTAATGGAATACTTCTCAGCCACAAAAGAAGATGAACTCAAGCAATTTGCAGTAACAAGAATGATGCTGGAATGAATGCATTACATAACAGAAGTCAAAACAAGGCAAAAAACAGATGGTGTGACTTATACATAGAGTATAGAGAAAACCAAACAAGGGTTAGATAAAGCCAAAGAAAAACTAGCCTTTTATAGCAATCTATAGAGCTGAAATATTCAGAGGGGGTATAAAAAGGGGGAGGATCAAACACAAAATTGAGAGGAAACACAAAGGAATATGGTGGTGGACTATGGGTGCTTTGGTGGTAGGAGTACTATGGCTACAATACCAGGAGAGGGAGGGATCTTATGCTCCCAGAATACAAACAACAATGTAAACCAATTTACCATAATAAAATAAATAAAAATAAATATAAAAACAAACAAACAAAAAGAATGTAACAGATAGCTATCAGATCATTCATCTGTGGAATATAAATAGCCAAAAAGCATACACAGGCAAAATATAGCAGGGATAAGTTCTGGACTTAGTTAAAAAACTTAAAGATTACCAAAGAAGAGAAAGGGGATGGGTGAGCGAGGCTAATGGGTTGCTGTGGGGGTGGTTTGGTGGATGGTGAGTGTGGCATGCATATTTATGGAAGAGCAAAAATGTAAACCAAAAATCAAAATAAAAAATATTTTTACATGGAAAATGTTTAAAATATATTCTGATTCTTCTAATCCCTATGAAGATGTTTGTATTTCTTTTAAATTTCATTTTTATTTATTTGACTCATTACATCTTTTGAGATATTTATGTTCTGTACCTGCCACATAGGTATCTACTATCTTTCCTAGCGTAGATACTCTCCGGAGTTGCTGAGATTTTTCATTTAAACCATTGATAAAAATACTGGATGACATATGAGAAACACTCTACTAATTCCCTTTAGATCTAAAATCTTTTTTACCACTGTTGTCCAACTAACTTCTCTGTCCAATTTATAATTCTCTATTTTAAATACAGATAAAATATTATAAAAGATGTTGCCTGACATTTTGCTGTAATCATGATATGTCATGAAATATGCCATGTTTATATCAACCTTTTATGTCGATTTAGTAGCTTGACCAAAACTGATTAATCTAGGGTAATTAATTCCCATACTGTTCTTACATTCACATATTACAAACAAATTTTTAATAATTTAATCAATCTTTCCTAAAAAATTTAATCTTTTATTAGTTGTTTGTTATAGAATTTCTTTTGCCAAGAAATAAAGATTTGTGATTATTTGATAAAATTTCAGAATGTCTTCAGAATGTATTTTAATCAGATCAAGAATGTGATAAACTGTATGTCAATACCAAAATATAATATATCCATTGTTTTGTCATTGTTTGTGAGAATGTTTACCACACTAGACAAAGAAAGAACAATTATATGATAAAACACTCAGGACTTAACTATTTAAGAAGCACCGCATAAAATTTGAATTGACATAAGAAATTGAGTTCAAAGTAAAATATTTTGTCAACTGTAAGGCACCAATAAGAGGTGTTGGGACCAGGAGTAGATTGTACTTGTCTATTTTGGAATTAGAAAACCAGGTTTGCCTATTACTTAAGGTAGCAGATGGTAACTGGCTAGATTCAAGACTGACTCTATGCCCTCCGCAGTGTCTGACTGTTATCAGAGCTGCAGCTGGTCAAGCAAGGAATAGCAAGCAAGGAATAATAAGGTGACTGGGAAATGCCAGTACTCAGACACCCTTCAGGCAAATGATTGACCAGGGAACATACAGCAGGTTATTCTTCAACTCAGTTCAACAAATATTTATTAGGTAGGTCCTGTGTGCTCTATAGACATTGTGCTAAACCTTGGCAAGCCAGATAGGTGGTAAAGAATACACTTAAATGGCTGATGTTTAGAGTCAGTGAGAAATAATCGTAGAAAGATAAAAGCAGTGTCATAGGTCTTCCAGAAGAGCTAGGATGAAAGGTATGAGAAGAAATATTGACATGATCCCAAGGAGAGACATTGTGGTGGGGAGGTTGGGGCCAGAGCAGTTTTATCAAAATGAAACTTTTATGTGTGTACAGAGATGGGATTAAGAAGCAGGGTGCGTACAGATGGGTCAATCTGTTTCTTAATCATTCCAAGTTCAATTGTGATCAGCACACTGGGTAGAGTAGATATATTTTAAGTTTGACTTTAAGGTGAAAGGATGAAGGTAAGGGATACAGGGAGGGAGGGAAAAGATTAAAAGGTAGGACAAGATGGTATTGTATCCCTTAATATGGGAACTGGGGGTAAATGGAGTCAATTGGTGTTTTCTGAATTACCATCAGCTGTTTGTGCTTGTATCCCCTACCCCAAGCCCTGCCAATGTAGTCTGTTAGTATCAAACTGGGTACTAGATGGCTCAAAACTACTCATTAAAGTTATATATTTCATAGATTCTGCCAGGGAGACTTGAGAACTAGGGGACAAAAAGAAACAGCATTTCAAAAATGATAGAAGAAATCAACCTTGGAAAATGTAGGCTCCCAATGAAACCCAAAAGTCCCTTTAAGATACCCCCAACCCAATCTTATGTTCACAGCTACTCCTAGATCCCTTTTATATTAACCAAGACACTTTCCAGCCTGGACAGGTTTTGAATATTCATTTGCTTATGATTATTTCCAAAGTTCTCTCTTCTTCTTACAAACCTGGTTAAAGAGCATTAAAAATTATTTAATTGTCTCTTTATGCAGATGGTCTGTCATTTCAATACCTCCACTTTCTTCTGAATAATAATCTAAGAGCAAATTTGTTAGTCAGAAACACATTTTATACAGTGCTTGAGACTACTGGCATATATTTCCCAAAGATCTGATGCAATCAATTTATTTTTGAACAGATCCTTGGTAATGATAGTAAATTGCTCATTTTCTTATCATTTTCACTTATAGCCTTCTCAGTTAATCTGATCTTGCTGACAGAAATAGTCTTCACATTCCTTTAAGAATGAAAACTTTCTGGATACTTTATTGACAACCTTATATACACTTCCTCTAGTTAATATATAACCCACAAGCTTTTAACATCTTCTAAAGTAAACGAGAAATTAGAAAAACCCACAACATGTGATTTTGTACTCCAAATGTGTAAGGATTGTTTAACTTTTGATAAAGATTCAAAAAATTAATGATGACGTAACTACTGGCTCTAAACAAAACTCTATTAAGTCATACTAACCCTGCCCCTCTTTCTCTCTTCCCATTTTTCCTTCCTCACCTTTCAGTCTTTCATGCTTCAACAACACGTACTGAGTGTCAGTTCTGATAGAATTTGTTACTCTACCCTGGCTTCAGGGAGTTTACACTCCAATGAGATAGCAATTAAACACTAATTATGAAAATTATTTTATAAGAAATTTTGGCTTTTACATATTGACAACCAGATTTCTCCCTTTGGTATTCTAAAGTCCCTTACTCTGTGACCTGTGCTTATATCTGTCTAACAAATACTTGAGTTGTTGAAGAACTCACAAATCATGTTGATTGAACCTCCTACATTCACAAAGCTTTCTGGTATCACTTGGGACCCCTAGGGCTAATAAATCTGCATTGTGTCTCTTAAATATATTTCCCAGGCAGCTCCTTGTAACATTTTCCATACTTCTTAATCATCAAACCTCAACTCTGCACAATCTCCCATTTTCTTACAATAAGACAAGGTCAATATAATTCTTCAGCTCAGGATTTCTCTGTATCTAACTCAAGATTTATGTTCCAAATATCTATTGATTCTCACATAACAGGATGTCTCCTTTATTCTTTTAGAGTCAGATCACTTTTTCTTTGGTGCTTTCACCCTGTGTAGCCTATGTTCTCTGCTCTTCTTTGAACATTTGTTACATAAACTAACCTCTTTCTTCCACTACGGCCATCTGATTTTTCTCATCCTTTGATTGTCCTTTCTCTGCAACCTGTGTAGAAATTCAAATCTCCTCTACACTTGAAAACAAAAGGCAAAAACAAGTAATTGCAATATCAACTATCACTAACAGAGCACCCGCTAACTTCTGGTGCTGTTAGTTTGTTTTACTATGTCTTTTCAGAATTTTTCAGCCTGCACTATTTGCTTCTCATTTCTTATCTCTCACTTTTTCTTTTATTCAGGCAAACTTGTCTGTAACACTGTATCAAATTCAGAGGTATAAGATCACATCTCTTTAGATGTATGTTATCACAACATATACTACCAAAACACCAGTAAACCTTAAGTTTTAGTCTTCCTGACTTTGTAATTTTTTAGAATCAGTATCCCCTTTTCCTTCTGGGGAATGTGCTCTGTGTACCCTATGTGCTCTGCTTTTCTTTAGGCATTTATTCCAT
Organism: Uropsilus gracilis; assembly: GCA_004024945.1. Classification (NCBI taxonomy): domain Eukaryota; kingdom Metazoa; phylum Chordata; class Mammalia; order Eulipotyphla; family Talpidae; genus Uropsilus; species Uropsilus gracilis. Next base: position 50,446 of record PVHY01001595.1, on the reverse strand, counting down.
AAGACATGCTCTCTCTCCCAGCACTACCACCTGATAAAAACAATATTTTATTTTGCATGATATTGAATGTAACATTGAATGAATACCCATTGATTTACACTCTTATTTAAGAAATAATTACATGTTTACTTTTGTGTTAGGTACTACTATGGTAAATTTGGGACAAGATCTCAATTTGTACATTTGGGGAACATTTATACAGTAGTGTAAATATTAGAACAGATGTGGTATGTGCAGGATGTGGTGAAAAAACTCATGGCCTTTCAATTATTTCTGCAGACACAGCTAGTTTTGAATAGTTAATTCTTGCAACACTACCTTACATATTTCATGGTATTGTACTATCTAGGTTTCTTTTTGCCTTATGGGAGACTCCTTCTCTGATTCATTCACTGACTGTTGGAATTGTCCACTAGTTTTTGTTTTCCTATGCAGGCATAGGCCATACTCTTGTATTACTTTTGATAAATTGCTCACTATGACTCTTTGAGCTGCAACTGAAAGGAAGGAGGAGGTGGGACTTTGCATCAGAAAGACTGGGAGGAGGTGAGACTTTGAATCAGACATTCCCACTCAGCACATGTCTTAAAGGGACATTTCCAGCACTAAATCACTGAAAAAAATATTAACCAAGCTGATAAAGTATAATAAACAGAGGGAGGGCACACTTGGTCAATACAGAGCATCAACAGATATCGCACATACAGGATATGAAGATCTAGAGGACTTAATCTCTTGTTAGGATCCTAAACTGTCTCATGCCTCCCGTTCACCTTGCCTCTGTGTTCTGTTCTATGCATGAAGTCCACATTTGTCTTGGTGAGGCATAGCTCTAATTAGTCTACTGTCTTTCAAAGATACCCCCATAACTTCCTACATTCAAACTCTCCATGATTTGGGAAATCTCATTTCTCCAATTTTCACACTACATTATTATATGTCTTAACCAAGCTGTCCTATGGGTTAGTTCGTGAACACACTTCATGGTATTTTCTTCATTTCTTTGCTTTTCTAATGATTTTTTCCCTCTGTGCTTCCCTGCTATCTCTTCATCTCAATCTCTAGTAATTTTATCCTCACAAATTAGTTAAAAGCAATGCAGTTTTCTCCAACATACCGTTGATCTTATCTTCCAGAAAGGACTGCAAAGTTCTGTAAATTTCCTATACTATTAATTAATATTTCTCATGACAGTTGTGACAATGAAGAAAAGTGCAGTATTGGCTAAAAAAAGTGTGGTACATATACATGATGGAATACTATGCATCAATCAAGGAGGACAAACACATGTCATTCGCAGCATGGATGGAACTAGAAAGACTCATATTAGAAGAAATAAGCCAAAAAGAAAAAGAGAAATACAGGATGGTCTCACTTATATGATGGATATAGGGAAAAACAAACAAACAAATAAGAAAAAAATAAAACAACCAATGGGACTGAACAGGGAACAAGAGAGAAGGAGGGGGAAGAAGGCAGGGGAGGTGACGAGCACAAAAGATCAGATGGTTAACAGGTGTTAGTGCAGTGGGAAATTCCTGGGGTACACAATAATGCAATAATGTGATATAAATATAAATGCACATATGTATGCAAATTTAAAATAATTTAAATTAAATTAAAAAAGAACAATCATCACAGAGATAATTGACATTCTCTGTGAATATCTCGTCTATCCTATTCCCCATTATACATTCCCAAAAATAATAATCAGTACACTGGATTTGATATTTGCCATTCCAGTGGTATTTGAAACTTTTAAATCACATATCAGTAAATAATATATTATTTTGCATGGTTATAATTTCATAATTATGGTAGTGTAATATGTATCTATCCATGTAACTTGCTTTTTCCCTCACAAAAAAATTAAAAATTATTTTAAGCCTGAAATAAACTGTATAATTTAAAAATAAAAAAGACTGAAGTACAATAAACAGTAAAAAATTTTAAAAAGTGTAGTAAGATATTTATGTATTCATCTTTTTTATTAGGCTTAAGCTCCTTGAAGGAAGAATCAATGTCTTAAACATCTTTATATATCTTCTTCAGATCCCAAGATAATGTTTTTTTAATCATCCCGTATAGTAAGATTCAAAGAAAAATTATCATTATTAGTTTGCTCTTTGATGCATCTAAATTCAGCTTCCTTAGTGGAAATAGATGATTTAAAATCTGTATTTTCACATGTATGATCAAGTAATTTTTAACAAAGGGGCAAAAACCATTCAATGGAACAAGGATAGTCTCTTCAATAAATGGTTTTGGGAAAACTGGACCACACATGCAAAAAAATGAAACTAGACCACTATCTCACACCATGTTCAAAATTCAACTCAAAATGAATAAAAGACTTGAATATAAGACCTGAATCCATAAAATACATAGAGGAAAATATGGGTTAAACATTCCAAGAAGGAAAATATAAACAGCTGAGAATATATCAAATTAAAAGGTTTCTGTACAGCAAAAGACACAATAAACAAAACAAAAAGAAACCTCACTAACTGGGAAAAAATTATTTGCCCTACACACAAGTGATAAAGGTCTGATAACAAAGATCCACAAATTACTCACACAACAAAAACAAGACAAAAAGTCCAGTCAATAAATGGGGAGATCTAAAAGACACTTATCCAAAGAGGAAATACAAATGGCCAATATGCATATGAAAAAATTCTCAACATCAGGAAATCTTCAGTCTCTACAGTGCAGCCTATATCCTGGTCTCTTTTTTTCTCTCTTGCTTTTCTTTACTTCACTGCTTGCAATGTTACGCCCCAAATAATGTATTGAATAAGTCACAAGACTACTTATCAAGGACAATAGGAACATTTTCATCACAGCTGTTCCATGTTATATCTTTGATGGAGAGATAGAACCCATTCATGAAAAGATCTAATGTTATTACTCATGCACAACATCAGGCAATATATAGCTAAATGATAATCTACAAATTAAAGACAAATTAAAATGGGATTTTTGCAGTAACACCTTATCACAGATCTGTGAACTATGATTTGATTCCAAGTATGATTTGAATAAAGTCTTGAAAACCGGGTCAAATTTGGGACAAGGATTCTTTTGATCATAAACTACCAGCATCAGACTTGGCAGTGAGAATGAATTTGTTTTGGTCTTACCAATCATTTTACATTTTTCTCTCTCTCTTTTTATGATCCTCCATTTTGTTGACAATTCCTTTTCTCACGTCTGTACTTTCAGTTTCTTCTCATCTGTCCATAGATACTATTTGGGCCGGGCATGGTGGCACATGCCTGTAGGTGGCAGCCTAGGAAGCCATGACCGGGACCAGGGATCAGGTTTGAGTACTGCTGGGGGCACATTAGTGGGAGCACATAGCGAGACCTAGTCCCAAAAAATAGCTGGGCATGGTGGCACTCAACTGTAATTCCAGCTACCTGGGAAGCTGAGGCTGGGGGTTCCTTGAATCTGTGGTATCCCAGGCAACATGAGCCTGCGGTTCCATGGGCAAAAATAGCAAAACCTAGACTTAAAACAAACAAACAAACAAACAAACAAAAAAACATAGATACTATTTGCTGTTTATCAATAAGCTGAAGGTCTCCTTCAGGGTTGGGGTTGAGATAGTGTAGTCAGCTTTTCAGACTGCCAAAGCACCTGCCTGTTCAGCTTGGCATATTTTGACTGGGCTTTGTCTTGCTATGTTAAAAACAGTTGTGTGCAGCCTTTATAGCACACCTGTTATTCATGGATAAGCGAACATTCCAAAATAGCATTTCCTTTGCTCACATCCTTCCCATGTTGTATGGAAAAGCATATTTCAACAAGGTAAAATCCTACCATTAGGAAAGGGGTGGAAATATTTTCAAACTGATGGTGGTGTATAGTGGGGTTTGAGATGGAATTATACATCTCATAAAGGCAAAATTGTCGCTTTATAGTGACTGCAGATGAATCCAACACTGTGGAGGACAGGGGACATATTCTCAGAATAGATTAACTTCGCTGACCTTGGGAGTAATAAAGCTTAACATCAAAGTGGTTTGGATAATCATCAAGTAGTTATTTATGTCCTCACTAATTTTAACTTCCCTAAAATGTAGGATAGTTTGTGGTAGAGAGCAAATCTACCTGTCATATCTTTTTTTGGAGGGACTATGGCAGAATAGATAAAAATTTGAGACAGTTCTTACTTTTGTGAAATATAGAAAGGCTGGAAGCAGATACACATGAATATGACTTAAAGTTAATATTCATGAAGTATATACATCATAAACTATAATAATAAAAAATATCCCAAGCACTATTTTAAGTTTATAAGAGTGAAAGGAATTGTAGGGTTAACAGAAGAAAGTGAATTTGTTGATTGGATCTTGACTATACTCTAGTTTCTTTCCACTTGTTCACCTATACTTCATGTCCATTTGCCCTTCAGAGCTAAGAGAAAATACCACTTTCTCAGAGAAGATTTCTTTAACATCTAGAAACTACACTAAAGTACAGATGCCACTCACTTGATATTTCAGCTGAAATCTATTAATATCAAATAAGGTGAAAAATTTGAATCTCAATTGTACCATATTTCAAGTACTCAATAACTGCATGTACTCAATAGTACAATAGTACTCAATAGATACATATATATAGAATATTTCATAGATACAAAATGTTCTACTGGATAGCATTGGCTAGATTATAGGTCTCTCTGACATATCAGTTCTTTCATAAAGTCAATAATCTTGAATTTCATGTACCATCTCTACCTTCATTTCAGGATGAAAGCCTCCCAGAGAATAGAAATTTTTCTGTCTTCCTAACTATGGTATACCCATCATCCAGTAGTGTTGAGCATGTTTAGCATTTGATGCATAATAAAATTTTTGAGTACTTACCAATGCACAGGAGGGAATTAATAACTGGATGAATCAGAAAAGTGTTTTCCCAAAAAGACAGTGCTTGGATTGAATTTTGAAGGATGAACATGACCTTGCCAAATTGAAAAGAGTGCATCCATCAGGAAAAGAGTCCAGCATATTCAAAGAGATAAGGTCATTATAATCCAGGCCTAAGAAAATCTCAAGTAAGAAGTTCATGGAAGCTGGAGTAGAGTTCATGTGCATGTGTTTGGTGGGAGTAATTTGTAGTCTGGCAGCAGGTTTTAGAAAAGTTACAGTTGGAGATTGATTATGAAGACTAATCTAAGTACTTTTGACTTTATTTTTAAGACAATTAGTGTCAAAAGTTATGTTATGGATATGATAGAATCAGATGAATTTATTAATCCATTGATTTACATTAGCAACATAATTATTTGGACAGTGTGGAAGGTGGGCTATACTGGAAAGAAATAGGGGCAGGGAGATAAGCTATTGTTTGCTTGTGACATTTGGGATTGTAATCAGAAGATAAATCTGAAGTTGAATAGAAAGGATTTGTTGAATTAAAGATGTGGATGGTGAAAGTGAAAGGTAATGGAAAATGGAAGGAGTAAGTTCTATTTAGAACAAAAGGGTAAATAATTTGATATGCCTGAAGAAAAGATAAAGCAGATTGGGACATTGGCAATACAATTGTGAAACTCGGAAGAAATTAGGATGAAGAATTGTCAGGTTTTAGATTTTGTGAGAGTCATGTAAGCCTCATGAAAGATACTGGAGTTTAAGAAAAGAAAGATGGGTGTAAAAAAGCACATGTAGGAACAGAGAGTGTGGACTGAGGAGCAGGTAGGCTGCTCCCCTCTGGAGGATGCTGGGGTGACCTTGTGACCTCTGTTGCTGCCGGGGCTCTTCCCCATTCTCCTCTGGGTTCAGGAACTGGGGGCCAGAGAACTGCTGGGGCATGGGCTGGGAAGGGGGAATTCTGCCTCTGGTACATTCTCACCTCAGTCATTCTTTACCTTGAATGAGAAAAACAACCCAGATACAGATATACTGGAAGAGACAGAAAAAGAAAGGCCCTTAACGCACCCATCACCTGTCCAGAAAGAGTACAGTAGGAACTCCAAGACGCAAGACTGTGTTGGACAAGAGTGAAGATCTATCACGAAGTAACACCTACCTACAACATTTCAGGTGCTAGGGTTAAACTCCCCATTCAGACACACTTCCAATGTGAGCAAGGAGCGCTCCAATCTCAATGGGGAAGCAAAGCCACAAAGAAGTGTCAGTGACCCACAGAGAACTGTGAACCAAAAGAGAGGAGTGAGCCAGACCAACCATTGACTGACGTCTCTCTCCACCAGGAAACTCCCCCATGGCCAGCGACTGGGAATTGGTTTCCCAAAGCCAATTTCCAGGATTACAAGGCCAAAAAAGCAGCACCAAGGGACAAACAATGGAATTAAAAAAGGAGACAACCAATAAAAACAAGGAGACACTGAAACCAGAGATCATGAGGGTCCTGAGAAAAAGAGACTGGCTCCTCTACCACAGGAAATGCCACAATGAAGAAATGAGGAGGGCTACCATACACCAGACTGACAGGAGGTTCGCTGAGATGCTCAGAAGAACCACGTGCCCTAATGTTATTCATGGAGATCTAGATCTGATCAGCCTGGTCAGCAGTCCCACAGAACTTCATCAAAGGGTCTTCATCAAACTTCACAGGGTCTTCATCAAAGTGGACACTGCTTCAGAAAAGAATGCAAAGAGATCAATGAGCCAATCATCAAACAACCACTGACAGCGAGAAAGGAACTGGAGTGATCACAGGGGGCCCAGGAGAAGGGGAGAGGGGAGGAAGAAAGAGAGGATCATGCCTACAAACACGAACTATGTATGTAAACAATAAGAAAAATGAAAAAAAAAGCACATGTAATAAAGATGCTTATGAATGTGATAATAAAAAATAAATATGCAAATAAAAGTTAGCCACATAGAAGACTAAGACTGAAAATCTCTAAACAGAAACAGCTGACCAACAGGTTGAGATAGTGTGATCATAGGGGCAGAGTGAGTTTTAAGAAGTAGCAAGTAGTAAGTATAAGTCACAGAAGATTAAAAACTGGTCATCAGCATTTAGGAGTATACTAATAAAAAAACTGCATTCACATTTTTAAAAAACACTGTACAGTGACACTAAATCAATGAAGTCTAGTTGCAGGTAAATATTTCCAATTATTGGGCCTTCCTTTTTCACTAGGTAAGAAATTGTTCTTCTGTTCTTTGTCAAAAGGACAGGATTCAAAATTCACTGTCAGGAAGGTGAATTGACTGTCATCAACATCATATTGTATTTCTTCTATGGGTATTTCATAAAGGTCACTGTTTTTCAGGGGTGGAGGCTTAACACTGAATTTACTCTGCGACACCTTGAAAGAGAGAATTAAGAAATAGCATGAGATTCTCAAGGTGGTTGACAATGGCTCAAATGTATAGTTCTTGAGAATAGGATATCTTATCATCTCTAGGAAAGATATGCCATATAGAGAGGACCTTTGTTAGCTGTTACACTGGGAAATTGAATTACACAAATAATTAATTAGATTGGCCTGTGAGTTAATGACTTGTCCATCAGTGGAAATATTTGAATAGAAGTTAAATATCCCCTGAAGCATGCACTTAGAAAGACACCATAAATTGGGTAAAAGTTGAAGTATAATACCTGAATATTTTTCTACTCCACTATCTGTGATCATATAAAATGAGACCTGTAATTGAGGGAAATTTGAACTTCAGACATGCAATCCTTAACAGCATAGGATAAAGAAATGATAAGAAAATGATGTTTTCTGGTTATCTGGCATTCACATTCCCCCACCTGCCACTGAGGTATCTAACATGCAAAGACTCATCCTATACCAGAGTCAGTTGTAGGAAAATAATTCCAAAAGCATGCTCCATCTCCTGACTGTATGCACTCCCACTCCAGCAGCATTCTTGAGCTGAATGCTTTGTCTCTGTGCCATGAACAGGGCAGGCTATTTGCTTGGGAATACATATAAGACCTGTAATGTTGTTCGGAAAAACAGTAATAGGAGTAATTTAGAAATGATGGACTGTATCCTGAGAGTCCATTTTGACACATAAAACTATAAACACCAAAAGTACGGTTTGAGGGTCTTGTTGCATTTCAGCAAAGTAGAAATTAGTTGTAAATTATCGGAAGTGTGATAACATTGGAAAGAATTCTCAAGATGCACAAGAAACTTTCAGGTTGCTGACAACTTTCAAATTCCATCTTAGTGATGTTTCCAAGTTGTTTGCTAATAAGAAGATAGGCAAGTGTTTAATCAAATCTTATCCTTGATTCTGACGTCCAGAATACTTATTGGCATGGTGACAACACAAAAGAAAGCAAACATAAAGAAAAAACAAAAAGGGAAATCTCTACTAGGGTATCATTCATAACAGATATTAAAGAAATGTCAAAGTGTGGGTTCTGGTGGTTGTCAACTTAGGTTTGACTGGGATCCAGTTTCCTGATTTTCTGTAATTGTACCCCCTTTCTAAACTTCAAATTTTCAACTGTAAAACAAGAATGTTACTAACCAATGGGCATTACATCATACTTCTGTGAGATTGACATTAATTATTCTTAATTGTGTACAAAGGGCTTAAAAAAACCTATTTATTTACATTGTTGTAGTTCCCACATTTTCCCCACCCCCATATGCACCTGTGGCTCATCACCATCTTCCCTCATGTTCCTTCTCCCTATTTAAAAAGATACTTTTCAAAGAAGAAATTCAAACAGCCAACAAATACATGAAAATATTGCACATCACTTATCATTGAAATGCAAATTAAAACTACAATGATATGCCACCTCACAGTAGAAAGAATAGTCCATATCAAAAAAAAAACCAAGAAACTGGGCAACATATGATGGCATGGATGTGGAGAAAAAGGAACACTTCCACACTGCTCATTGGAAAGCAAAATGGTCCAGCCACAGTGGAAGATGGTGCAACGGAATTATTTTTTAATTTGATCATTTCAATAAAATTTTATTGATATTCAACTGACTTAGAATACTACATGGATTTTGAAAATATTGCTCCACACCACAACATGTTAAAATGGGCCACCTGAACCCATCACCAATGTTCTAGTGTCATTCTTACTCTCAAATTAATTTCCATTCCCCATTCAACCCACCCCTTCACCTGTTATTCTGGTAACCATGGTATTTTTCTGGTAACTATGGAATTTAAGAGGTATTTTGTTGTGTTTGTTAATTTTGCTTTAGTTATTCACATTACATATTGAGAGACTTATCTGGTCATTGATTTTGTTTTCTGACTAATTTCACATAGCTTAATCACCTCAAGATCTATGATATCGCAAAGGTAAGTTTTCACCTTTTTTAATAGGTAAATACCCTAGTCATATATCAATGAGATTTTAGGGTATTTCCATGTCTTGGCTGCAGTGACTAATATGGCCATGGACTTGTGGGAGTATATTCTTTTTGAGTTAACAGTTTTGTATTCTTTAGATAAATACCTAAGAGTGGTATTTCTGGATCATCTACTATTTCTCTTCAGTTTCTTAAGAATTTCTATGCCAATTACCCCAGAGGTTACATCAAATTACGTTTCTATCAACAGTATATGAAAGTTCCTTTTACTCCTTACCCTCACCAATACATTATTTCCAGTTTTTAAAATAAGGACCATTCTCACAGGTTTGAGGCGGTATCTTGTTGTTTTGATTTGCATTTTTCTTAACATTATATAAAAGTTGAATGTTGTTTCATGTGCCTGTTGTCTACATCTATGTTTCCTTTGAAACATTCCTGTTGAAATTTTTTCCGCATTTGTTGGTGATTTGAGTTACCATTTTCTTTATGTAGTTTGGATATTAACTTCTTATTATATGTATAATGTTCAATAACATGATATCTTCTCCCAGTCAGCAGAGTACCATTTTATTTTTGTGGTGACTTATTTCATTATACAAAAGTCTTTTAGTTTGTTTCTATTACTTGTTTTTGCTTTTGTTTCCATTGCCACTGGGGTCAAGTTCCCAAAGATGTCTCTGGGGTCAGTATCCAGGAGTGTCTAGCCTGTTTTCTTCTATGTATTTTATTTTTTAAGTCTTATACCCAAATCTTTGACCCATTTTGAATTAATTTTCTGCATGGTGTTAAATAATGATTAATTGAAATTTTGTGTAAATATCCGCCAAAAGGCTTTCTTCATAGTGTGACTGTGTGCCTTTTGTCAAAGTTTAACTGTCCCTAATAGTATGGGTTTGTTTCTGTGCTCTCAATTTTATTCCACTGGGGTTTGTGTGTGTGTTTTCCAAAACTATACTGTTTTGATGACTCTTCCATTTTTTCTTGGTGTCTTTTTCTACTTCTTTTAAATTTTAAATGAATAGATTTTTAAAATTTATTTTTTATTTTTCATAGCAACAAATACCACCCTATACACCACTGAGGTAGCACTGATTTACAAAACTGTATGCAATTTAGGAACAGAGGTTTACACATATTCAGATGAATGCTTCTACACAACACTTACCACCAAACCACCCATACTGCTTCAGTAGGTCCATTGGGCCCATCTTTCCTTTACTCTCCCTTATTCAAATAGCCTCAATTCTATAGCATAATGTTTCTATTTCTTTTAATAATATCTTATAGTTTTCTGTGTATAGGTCTCTTTTTTCTTTATGTAGTTTTAATCTTAAAAACAGAATATTTTTAGAGTGGCAAATACAGTAATCTTCATATAGATTTGGTAGGTTAACCATATATGGAATAGTAAAATATTTTTCCATACTCACAGGTGAGACTGAGAAATAGTAAATCAAATCTAAGAACTTAACAATGGAGTATCCCCTGACTTGTTGCCTCTGCGTGTCACCTCTCCCGCTGCCCACAGCTATGACTGGGAGAGTTGTTAGCAAGCCAGTGTTTAACTCTGGAACTGATGAATCAGAAGCAGAGAACAGAGGGTAATCAACTGAGCCTCTGTGACCCTGAGTCCTCCCTCCTCCCAGATGTGACTGACTTTTTGCTTAGTTTGGCATCATTTCACCATGGAAACAAATATTCCCGGGAAGGAAACAGGATTTGTTTGGCTTGTTTATTGCTGCAATAACATCTGACAGGTGCTACACAGCTGCCTTCTCTCCAGCTGCCCGGTTGTCTCCTTGTTCCTCAGGACAGTCGATGTACAACCAACTGTAGATGAGGACTTACTTCACACTTTGCTCTTTGGTTGCCTGCTCCGATGACAGTGTCACTTCCCTAGTGATATTATTGCACAGTATTCACAACATGGGTCTTGGTATCAGATTCGACAAAGTATCAACCAAGGTTTCCATCTTAGCAGCTACCTACCAAATTTCTCTTACTCTTAACGTCTGCTAAGAGTGTCCTGCTAATAAACCAGGATAATAGCACCTCATGTTTATGGAAACTGGAGAAAATGGTGACTTTGAAGTAACCATTTCCCATCTGCTAGCATCTAAGATTATTGTGGTTTAAAATGTTTTTTTTTTTTTTGAGCTTTTAATCTTTTTTTGGAACAAATCACTCTGGATTGCAAATAGTCTGGAAAGAGCATGAACTCTGAAAGTTGCTCTCTCAGTTTGCTGACTATCTTTAGATTGTACACTTGCTCCTCATAACAGCCAAAATGCCTGGCCAAACTATTGATTTAATAACTGCATCATTTCTCTTTTGTTGCATTTATTATTGCTAATGAGCTTATGGACTACTTAGATCATTTTGACCTTACTTCATTCATCTTTGCTTAGTCCTACTAAGTTTACTAATGTAGCTGAATCTGTTGTTGGATTAGTTAGGAACAGGCTATTTTAGGAGGATCATGGTCATATTATCATCTGTTTGGGTAATGTGGAAGACTAGACTGTGTGGTTTTGTTTTCATTCAAAAGCTAATTGAGACTTACTGGCTGGTATGCTATGTTCTAAAAGAATGACAGAGCATCCAAGGTGCCTTAAAACTAGCATGTCATCACTTCAATGACATTTTGTTCCCTGAAGCAAGTATAAAAATAGCCCAAATTTAAGAGGCAGAAAAATGGACTTCAGTTAGTAAAGGGAAGATATGCAAAGGCACATTGCAAGGGGCATAGGTACAGGGGGCTTGTGAACATTTCGAGCATCAAACAACCTTATCCTGACCTTAAATTAGATCTTAGACCTGGGCTCCAGGATCCATGACTCAGTATTTCACAAAGTTGAAATAGTAAGTCACTATATACCATTCAAAGGGTTGAAGTTACCATGTGTTTTTAATAGTATTTCAGCAACGATTCCCTTGGTGGCAGTGGAAAAGAAGGTACACATGTGTGTTCTGAACAGGCCACAGCATCTGATCTTTCCTTCTTTTTGACTCCTCCTTTTCTCTCATTCTCTTACATGCTGCTGAAAGTTCTTTGAACCAGCTGATCTTTACTATGGTAAAACAATTATATAAAATGGTAGGACAAAAATATGGGAACAATACCAATTTCTAAAAGCTTTCTATTCTATGTTTTCTTTCGTAAATAAGAGAAAGTTCAATGTAGTTAAAACAATGCACAAGCCAGGCACGGTGGCTCATGCCTGTAAGCTTCAGTCTAGGAAGTGGCTGGGGCTAGGGACTGTGGTTGGAGTCCCGCTCAGGGCAACACAGTGAGACCTAGTCCTAAAAAATAGCTGGGGGTGGTGGCGCATGCCTGTAATACCAGCTACCTGGGAAGCTGAAGCTGGGGACTGCTTGAGTGCATGGTACCCCGGGCAATGTGAGCCTGCAATTCCATGGGCAAAAATAGCAAGACCTAGTCTCGAAAACAACAACAACAACAACAACAACAACAACAACAAACAACGCACAGTTGTCTCTTGAGACTCCATTTTGAGCAATGAGTTTTCCCATTTTTCCTACTCTAATGTCTACAACCAACATTTATTTTTCATCATAGAGTGGTTGTTGCAAAGTTTTTTCCACACCAATCACTTAGCTAGTCTTTCTGTAGTGCATATATCCAGCAAGGTCAAATTCTCAAGACTTGTCTTCCACATTTTGCACCTGGTCTGCTGATACTATCTTAAGCATGCAGAAACACCAAGAGAGTCAAGAGGATGGAAAATATGGAGCAAAACATCAGAGGAGATGCTGTCACGTATTGTTCAAAGCCAGTGAAGCAGGCAAAAACACACAGAGTGCTACTCTGTGTATAAGTGACCCCATCATCAGGTATGATCCGTAAGGAATTAAGGTCTCAAAGTTTATGAAAAGCCAGAAGCATGATTTCTATTTCTATGTACTTTATACTCTGGTTGTGAAGGCAAGTTCTGCTGGAATAACAATGACATAAGAAAAGAGATTAGTAAGTATACAGTTCAAAGGAATCAGCGGTAAGAATTATAGAGAAGGCCTAAAGGCTGGATAAAGAACACCAACAAACACTGATAAGTTATTTTCTGAGATGACTATGGGATGAGGGAGCCAAGAAGATTCCATGTTTATTAATTCATGATAATTGTTGATTCATAGATTGATTGAGTTTCAGGATTATAGAAGACCTCATATGTTCTCCAGAACAACTGCTTTCTTACTCTTCAGTGGTTGAAAGTGTACAAAGCCTTCTTCCAAAAACTGTACCCTCAGTCCTTGACTAGGTTGGCAGCATTCCAAACTTTATTGTAGGGAAAATCAACTGTCTATTTGTGTCTCTGCTGACACACCCTGAAGTAAGAGAAACTTAAGGCTTCTTGGAAGGAGACAGTTCATTTCCCCAGTCAGCACAGACCTATCACCTCTACTTCAAAGCTTTCCCCTCACATCTGAATCAAAGGATGGCCTCACCATGGAACACAGCCCTTCCTTCCTCCCTTCCTTTTTTTTTTCTGTTAAAGTGAAAAATGGCTGGGTGGAATCTCTAATTATGTGGAACATGCTGGCACTGTTTTTATGTCCAAGAAAATTGGTGTAACCACTGTCCTTGAAGAAGATGAGAGGTGACGCTACGGTGACCAAAGAGATGGGCTGTTGATCAGCAGTGGCAAGAAAACCTAGCATTTGCATGGTGCTTTTTTAAATGAAAAAATATTTACATATATTATTGCATTTTGGTCTTAGTGAGTTAGATCTGACGCCTGTTATTATCTCCCCATTTTTCAGTTTAATAAACTGCAGTTTAAAAAGACTAAGTTGACATAAGTCTAGATGCTTTTTTCAACTCTTAGTTCAATGTTATTTTGGCTATAATATTTTTTATTAGTTTAGTCTATGATTTTGTTTGGTAACTTGCTGCTAAAAAACATAATAAATAAATGTCATTGGTCTTCATAAGGAAATGAAAAATATACAAAAATTTATCCCAGAAAGTTAACTATGACCTTGCCTTTGTGAATACACTGTCATTTTTGTCCAGTGTAATCCATTTAGTAATTTTAAGATGTACAGCATAGCTATAAGGGAGGGAAAATATTTTATAATTTCACAACTATTCTTCCTACACTAAAAATATGGGTCTATTTCTTGTTAATGCTGACAACATCCCAATGAGGTAAGGAGGTCAGAAACACTATTATCTCTCTGTTTTTAAAAGTGGGTACACAGAGAGGAAATAACTTGCCCAAGGACATAGTGACTCAATCAGTAGAGGAGCCAGGATGAAAACAGTGCTAACTTTTTTTTACTTTCAATACACACCAAGACCATGATCCACATGAGTTACAGGATTTTGGTCCTTCACAAACAAGTACATATTAGTCAGATGTGGAAATAGTTATGTACCTTTCACATTTTGAACAGAAAGTGAACCCTCAATTATATTGGCAAGAGAGAAGCCTACAAATCCCCAAGATTTTCTTTTACTTTTGTTTTTAAATCTCAAATGGTTTGTCTGAAAATGGGGAAAAAAGTTGCTCCTTGTCATTTCTCTCATGCCTGGTCTCACATAACACCCCCTACTATGCCCCTGTGGGAAGAAGGATTACACTTTCCACCATTCCCTAGGGTAGATTTTGTTCTTTTAAAATAAACAAACACTTGAAAACGTTTTTTCTTCTAATATTAGCTTTGGTCTTGCACCAGAATTGATTTGGCATTGAGTAACTAGAAAAGTTGAATAGTATTCCCAATGAATAGCAGAGAAGATTCTCTTTTGACAGAGTCTTTTGCTTTTAGAATCATCATTTAGTCGATGTACCAAAAGTGGGAGTAATTTTGATGAAGAGGAGTAATGACATGAGATAAACACTCATCACTTCCCTTGGATGGGTTACCCTTGGATGGGCTACCTAATGATGTGAAAGGGGCATTACCAACATTTTTTATTTTTCAAGACCACATGCTATTGCTCTGCTCAAGTAATAATAAATAGTTTTTTTTTTGAAACTGAATCTATGGCTTCCTCTATAAAATAATAGAGATAATACACAGTGGAAGCTCTGACTTTATCTTTCTTAGTATCTCTATTTCTCCTACTTGCACATTAAATCTTTTTCATATGCTGCTAGCAAATGCCTCTTGCTGTAACACATATATTTTTGCTTATGGATGTATCACCAAGGATTTTATTTGTAGGATAAACATCAAGAAAACAGTGTGCTACTTGGGTGAAGTCATGTCTAAGGTGATTCCCTTTCTAGTTTTAAGAGCAGAGGTGGAGACAATGATCTTGAAAACTTTTTGTAGGATCTAATCTTGTGCCTGAGAATTTGGAGTATCTGGTACTAGTCCTTCTCTGGAGTGGTCTACCAAAGACAGGCTGACTGAAGAAGTCTCTAAAATTAAAGTGTCGACAAGGCATTGCCTCAGATGGGTATGACATGTCACTTAAAATGGTGAATACCCTCATGGGCTAAGAATATCTCATGAAAGGTGGCAGGGCAAGACTAATTTTTCTGAGAGAAATGTCACCTTAGGGGAGGCCACACCTATTGAGTTTCTACTACTCAGAATATTAGTGAGGGAGAGTCAAAGAAAGCCAGCTCAAGGGCACAGCGGATGACCTGGATGAGTACAGCATCAGAAGTTTCTGGGGCGGTTTCTGGGGCAGAAGTTTCTTCTGGGGCAGAAGAAACTTCTGGGGCAGAAGTTTCATAAAGTAGAAGTTTATGAAGGACCCATTGAAAAAAACCTCATGAGAGGAAGAGTTAGCAGCAGGACATTGACTGGAAGCAACAGCATTAGTAATGTCAGACTTCTCTCCCTTCTTTCCCATCAGAGGTAGTTCATGAGTGAGAATATGAGTGTGGTGTGGTTTTCCTGTTACTGGAAATGGACCTAAAGTGAGTGGAAACACTAAGGGCCCTGTCTGAGATATCACCCACAGACATAGAAGGTTGATACAAAAGAGCTGGTTAGGAGGGCAATGTGGAAAGAGACTCACCCTATCTAGACTATTACATGAACTTGTAGTACTTGAATTTGTTTACATCATAGCATACTTCCCTGAAAATATTTCATAAGTAAAATTATAAGACCATTTTTATGATTCTCTTAGAATAATTTAAATATTTCTATTTGAAAACTGAGTTTCGTGTAACATTTTCTTTGGAAATTTTTTTATAGGTGAAAAGAACCCTATTCTGAAGAATTGGTTCTACCTCACAGTGTCCAGAATTTTTTTTTTGTATTATGCTGCCTATGAACCCAATTCCAAATGGAAAATCTAATATTGTTTTCTCTGTGTGTGTGTATATATATATATATTTTTTTCCTACTTTTTTGGAAAGAAAATCTATATACACACACACTTTTATATCACATTTATGTATATGTCAGAGGATTATATGAACAACTTTACCCCCTAAATCAGGTCTACCCAAGAAAAAACACTATAATTCCCTCCCCAATAAAACCCAAATCAGGGAACATCAACAGAGAACTTACTCTTATGATAAGATAAATTACTAACTTACTTTCAACAAGCAATTTCTAATCTCTGAGATGATTTCAAAAACAGTGAAAAGAGCTTCACTTCTTTTTAGCTTGTCTTATAGGAACATTCAAAAATGGTACATTTGGGAGTTAATAGTATAAAATGCAGGCTCTAGAGCCAAACTTTCTGGGTTCACATTTCAGTTCCACTTATTAGTAGCAATGTAGCCTCAGGCAACTTAACTCTGTATGGCTTTTTTTTTTTTTAATAGTGATAAGAAATGGTATCCCATCCATCAAGTTGCTAAGTGCAACTTGTGAGGACTAAATGCGTTAATACATGCAAAGCACTTAGGACAAACCATGGCACATAGGATGACCAAAACAGTCATTATTTATTTTGCATTTGGGGTTTTTAGTCGTAAACTTACTTAGCCCAAAAAACTGCTTGAATCATGATATGATACTGGAATCGGTATAATGTTCTTAGATAATACCCAAATTAAAAAAATCTACCTGCATAGTTCAGAAGGAAAA
This sequence comes from Uropsilus gracilis, assembly GCA_004024945.1. NCBI lineage: Eukaryota > Metazoa > Chordata > Mammalia > Eulipotyphla > Talpidae > Uropsilus > Uropsilus gracilis. The sequence continues at coordinate 33,130 of PVHY01001595.1, read as the reverse complement.
GTTGCATAATTTCAAGTGTTAAGCTGCTTCTTGTGAAACACCTCATCAAACACCGATTTTTCAAGACTTTCCCCCCTTTATTACTTTTTTCTACATCTCCTTGACTCTAACAGCTTTATTTCTTTCCCTCTAAAAAATAATGTCAGGTGGAAATCATATCCTTTCTGTTCATTTTAACTTCTAAGAAGGTCAAGGAGCTTCAGTTGTATAATGTACAAACCTTTCTTCTCATGGTGATACATGGGGGAGAAGTTAGTTTTTAGGATTATTTAAGAATCAATATTCCCTTACTCTGAACACAATCTATTTACTTTTTAGAAGGAAAATCAAATGGGACCTAATTTAAAACTATGAATTATGATTTGAAGAAGGGAAGATTTACATTTTTGTGGCTTAAAATACCAAGTGCACCTAGTGGCTTGTAGTATTTATGCTGATTTGTGTTGCACTGCCTCATGGTATGGGCATTTATGTCAGTGACTGAGTAGGATTATTAGGGTTTGATGATTGTCCCCCCCAAAAGATGCTGAAGTCCTAACTCCTGGGACCTGTGAATATGATCTTATTAGGAAATAGGAGTCTTAGTAGATGATTAAGATGAGTCATTAGTGTCCTTGTTAAAAAAAAAAAGGCGGGGACTTGATAACAGAAATACAGGCACACAGAAAGAATACCCAATAGACTGGAGTTATATTGCTGCAAGTTAGGGAACTATCAGAAGCTAGGAGAAAGATCTGAAACGTATTCTTCTCAAGCATCTTCAGAAGGAATGCAGTGTACCAATACCTTGATCTTGGACTTTTGGTCTCTCAGAAACCTATGACAAGTTTCTAGATTTTAAGTTACTGACTTTAGGTTATTTTCTATCAACTACATCAGAAAAATAATGCAAGACTATAATCCAGGAATCCATACTTTCCATTGTCAAACCTTTGAACTCATTATACTGAAAATCCTATATTGATTTTAAGAAAAAAATCAATATAGTGATTTTAAAGAAGAAATTATGAGGGAGCAAAAATTGTTCAGGCCGCATCCCTAGAGGCGTTTATTCCAGAAGCACAAATTAGAGAGTCACTCGGACTAATAAATATTCTGAGACTTTTGGCCGTTGACATCTCTATTTGTGTCTCATTTGTATTTGATGTGTCTGACCTGAGGCAGCTACTTGTATCTTAATGAGATCTAGAACCTGGTTGGGCTCAGACATGACAGGGATGCATCCTTCATTCATTTTTTATTTTGTTAAACCTTAGTGCATTTAATGTGCCAATATTTGGAGTAACAAAGGATGAAGCAATGAGTAAAATCTGCTGGGAAACTGGTAATGAAAAAACACTTTTGTGGGTGATACAGCAATTTCACCCACTCAAATCCAACCGAAAAGCCCTCTTCAAAGACACCAGACAACCCAAAGGCTGTGCTGTCCAACACATACATATTTCTCTTCCATCAAGGTTTCCCTGTTGACCAGTGTGGGGGTACTATTTCTTTGCTTTATCTTCCCTCTGGGAGCAGCAAGTTTTCCTAAGAAATGAGGAAAGATGACAAAATTGTTTGAGTGTAGAAATGTCATCATGAATAAATTTGAAAATGCTCCAAGTTCCGGTGCAAACTGTAGTTGCAATCCCACAGAACAACTTGGTTTGAAGCAGCCAGAAGCAGCTTGATTAAATTACATATAGAAGAGTGAAGATGCCTTGGGCTGTTGAGATGCAAAAAGAGAAGGAATTTTGTGATTGAACTGAGCAAGCCTAAAAAGTGAAGAGTCCAGATTAAACTCTCTTTCAACATATCACTAATATCACTGTTGGATGCTAGCTTGTGAACTAACAACACATGTAGACCATGATTTTAAAAATCAATCAATAAAACATCAAGAACATGAACTTTCAAAATAAGTTCTATAATTGCTTTTCATGGGAAAACTTTAGCTTGTATACATCTGAAACAGAAATGAGATGTAAAGTCAAATACTAGTACATACCTGCTATACATAAAGACCTTATGAGGAAGGATAAAGAATCATCTACTCCAAAGAATCTGAATATCTGTTTAAGAAGACTGGATACATATCAGCAAAAATTTCCATACCAAAAAAAAAAGGGATAATATAATAATATAATACACTCTGAGACAAATGAAGGATAAAGCATAGAATGAATACTATAGCTATTCAAAAGAACTACAACCACAGATTGAACTAATCAACCACCATTTTTTTCAGTCTTTAGTCAGTCAACAAATATTTACAAGTGTCTATTTTATGTCCTGTTCTGGGGCTAAGTGAGAAAAAGAAAAAAAATAAACAATTGAATCTATAAGCATACAGTGTCTAAGTTTATAGATCACAGTCACAACCATGATCCCACTTGCTATTTGAGTTTCATTTTAACCCCATTTTACAGGTGAGGAAATCAAGACTATGCCTAACTAAGCAGGTTAACTAATCCAAGTGAGGATTCAATCTAGAACTAAAGATTTGAATAGCAATTTTCAGAGATGAATCAGAGATATTGAGTCTGGGTGCTTGAGAGGCTGATGAACTGAAATGAAGTCAGATGAATGAATATGCTTAGGGAAGACGAAGATTTTAAATGTCAAGTTTGAAGTGATAGTAGGATGTTCAATGAGACAATCCTTGGATCTTCAAAGATGTGGCTCTGCCACTTGAGAAATGAGTCAACTACGTTAAAGATGTGGATGTCGTCCTTGAAACATGAATAAGAATTTTGGGCTCTCCTGAACACAAAAGATTAATAGTTGAGAGAAAGGGAAATAGGTTTACAATTTGAAAGAACCTATATCTGAGAGGCAAAATTTTGACAAAAATAGTCACTGAAGAGACAGAAGAGAAAAAGTGTCAGATGATGGTGATAATTATCCCAGAGATTGACAGAGAGAATTACTTCATAAGGAAGTGTGTCTAAAGTCACAAAGTGCCAGGGGAATGAGTACAGCATTGGGAATAGAAATAAGGAGCTGATCTATGGAGTAAAGTAGTGAATTAAAGTCATATTATGCTTATAGATAAAAAATATAAAATTGCACTTCATGAAATCATCTTCAGTAAAATTATTAAAAGAATTACCATTATTTTTAAAAACGTAAAGTGTTATGTCTAACATGGGAATTGGCCAATCTGAACAACTTGGATACTTGAAAGAATTCACTGGTAAAACATCTCTAAATAATTCTTTTTTTTTGAGACTAGGTCTCGCTTTTTTTGCCTGTGGAACCGCAGGCTCTCGTTGCCCGGGGTACCACGGACTCAAGCAATCCCCAGCCTCAGCTTCCCAGGTAGCTGGGATGACAGGCGTGCGCCACTACGCCCAGCTATTTTTTTTTTGGAACTAAGTTCTCGCTACGGGCCCCAGGCGGGACTTGAACCGCGATCCCTAGCCCTGGCCGCTTGATAGGCTGAAGCTTATAGGCATGAGCCACCATGCCCGGCCGCTCTAAATCATTTTTAAGAGGTATTTTTCACCCATTGTATAGTAATTCCATTTTAATACCCTACACTTAAAATTGGTGCTGCATTTCACAAGAAAACATAGTTAACTGTGGGACTGTGTCTTGAAAAGACCATATTTAAGCACTGAGGTTGAGGCAAACATTCTATTCGATGCTAACTTGCTGCTTTTTCCTACATTTTACTTACTTCTAAAAGATAAGTAAAGTTATATATCAAACACCCAAATATCAAGATATTTGTAAAAAGAAAAGAATGGCCTTTCAGTTTTGTACTTCTACATAAAACCTGAATTAGATTTTACAATTTGACTAGTTTATAAATATGTCCTAATGTAAAAGCAATACCTTTCTCAAGATTCATAACAAGGTAATTGAATTCATTTGAACTTTTCCTTCCACCAGACCAAGAAGTCTTTTCATGGATGAAGGAAATATGTAGTCATCATTTTTATAATGCCATGGTGACTTGATTGCTCACATTTTCCAAGGAGCTAATTGGATTAAAAGATCCGGGTATGGGATTGGGGTACCTAAGTCTGCCTCCTTCTAGCTTTGTAGCATAGACAAGTTATTTTATGAAGGTAATTTAAAGATTTATTTTATCCTATAAGATATATGCACCTCCATGTTAATTGTAGCATTATGTGCAATAATGAAGACATGGAACCCCTGTAAGTGCCCAAGGCTGAATGAGTGAACACACACACACACACACATACACACACACACAGAGAGAGAGAGAGAGAGAGAGAGAGAGAGAGAGAGAGAGAGAGAAATCTTATTCAGTCATAAAAAGAAGCTCTTTGCTCTTTGCAAGAGCATAGTATACCTTGAGGGCATTATTCTAAATGAAATAAAAAAGTCAAGTAGAGAAAGACTTTCTGCTTTTATATGTAAACTTTTAAACAGAAACAAAAACTAAAATCTAACTCACAGAAACAACAGTTTAGAGGTTTCAACAGATGGGCAGGCAGAGGGTGGCATAGTTTGTTAAAAGGTAAGAAGTTTCAGTTATAAGAATCTGAGGATTTAACATACAGTATGGGGTCTAACTTTAACAATACTGTTAAGAGAGTAAGTCTTAAAATTTTCATCATAAAAAATAATAACTATGAAGTAATAAATGTTAACTAAACCTTTTGTAACAATCATCATGTTCTATGCCTTAAGCATACACATTATTATGTATCAAATGTATTTCAATAACACTGAAAAGAGAAAAGGAAAAAGAAATAGAAGGTACGCATAGCTGTAATTCTTGAGATTCTTGTGGGTAAGAGGACTTAAGGAAGAGGGTAGCAGAGTAGGAGGAAAGGATCAATAATTCTATTTTAAACTATTATTAACTATATGAATTTATAGAAACGAATGTGTGTGATTTAGAATAATCAAAAGAGATTTTCCTTTATTCATCTGAATTTTATACTGAAGTGGGAGAAATAGAGATCTAACCTAATTGTCCAACAGCTTGTCCAGATGTTATCTAGACCAGTTTTACACAGAGAAAAGATCTCTTTCTCTCCCCTCTCCTCTTTCTCTCTTGCTCTCTCTTCCCTGCCCCATACCCTATCACCCTTCTTCACTTTATTATTTCACAGAGCAACAAGAAACATGAAAATATACAAACTCCCACTCTTTACTCTTCCAGATCAATGTCATATCCTTAGGTAATTTATACCTAAATTTATTTAGATAACATATGGGATGACCAGAGAGGTCAGAAATATTAGGTTTAATATTGAAAGTCAGTTTTTAGATTTAGGTGATGGATACATTGAGAACATTTATTTCACATAAAAAACTGTTGAAGTCTCTGGTTGTTTTCTAGTGAATTAAAATGGCCTAGCACACAAACAACCTTAAGCACATGCCCAAGTGTTCTTGATCATTGGGAGGAGAGCAAATTAAAACCACATGAGTTACTATTACTCACTCACCTTAATAACTAAATTAAAAGAAAATAATGCCAAATGTAAATAAGAATTCGGAGCAACTGGAATTCTCATAAACTGATAGTAAGAATATAAAAAATGATGCATTTGGAAAATTTCTGGAAGTTTCCAATAAAATTAAGCTTACTTCTACTCCTACAACTGGAAACTCATTCCATAATAATCTTCAAGTCACATCATCATAATAGCCAAAACTGGAAATAGCCCAGGTGTCCATTAAGAGAATAAATAATCTATTGTATATTTATATAATGAAATGTCATTCAGAAATATAAAGAAGAAGCTACTGCTTCAAACAACTCAGATGAATCACAAAAAATAATTTATGATTAAAAGAATCATTATGGTCTGTATTGTGTCCCCTCATTCAGAATTAAGTCTTTAACCTAATACCTCAGTCTGTGACTGTATGTGGATACCAAAATGTGATGGAAATGTTATATAAAAAAGAAAATTATAGACCAATTCCCTGATAAACAGAGGCAAAAATCCATTACAAAATCTTAGCAAATGAAATTCAGCAATACATGAAAATGATCTTACATCATGACCATATGGGATCTATTCCTAGGTTACAAGGATGGTTCAACTTCCAAAGATCATATAATGTATTGCACTCCATTAACAACAGGAAAGTAAAAATACATCTGATATGTCAGTAGATACAGAGAAATTATTCGATAAGGTACAACATCTATTTATGATCTAAAGTAATCATCAAAAAACAGGATAGATGGTAAGCTACTTCACATAATGAAAGCCAAGTACAAATACTTGAAATAATGAAAGCCAAAGCAACACTCCGAGTTGAAAGAGTGAAAGCTTTTCTTCTAAAATCTTCATGACTACTATTAATCAGATCATTCATCAAAATAATAATTTCACAACTTTTCTCAGCATAGCTATAATAGAACTTTGGTTAGATTGAGAGAATGTTTAAATTTTTTTTTTTAGCATACAAGTATTATTTACTGCTCATCCAACAAGTACACTATAACACTGCTATACTTTTCATTTATAACAACTATGCGATAACATCTTCCTCTTTGCTCAGATTTCCTCTTGAATTTCAATTAAGTTGTCATGTTAAAATGTGAATTAAAGAACAAGGAGAAAAGCCTAGGAGAAAAATAGTCAAAGGATGATAACAGCAGTCAGGCATGGGCTCAGGACTGAAAGATTTGGGATACAACTTTAATTATACTCTTATCAGTTATGTGATGTTGGGAAACTTTATATGCATCATTATATGCCTTAGTTTTCTCATCCCCAAAATGAGAATGATCAGAAATATAATTTATGGCATAACTACACAGGTAGGTTAGTATATACATGATTTTATTTATATATATAGTCTTCATATCGCAGTTACTTATCTTTGCTTTTCAGGTGAGGAAACTGAGGCTTAGGGAATTTAGCTGACACTTCACAACTAGAAAATTTCACTAAAGCTCAGATTTAAACTAGGGTCACAAATATTGTACTGATAAGTCTCTCCTTTTAGGGTTATATTGAAATTTAAATGAGATATTGCTTATAAAGTGCTTTAAATATTAACTGATATGTAGTAACTGTTCCATTAATGATACTCCTTATTACTAATTACTAATTTCAGATATCCTTATACTGATAGAAGCATAACTTGAATTTTTTGACTTCATTTTGCATCTAATTTATTATCACTTATTTATCCAATAATACTTAGGTATGCTTTACTCTATAAATTCAGTGATGTCTAATACATGAAATTCAAGTATAATTCAAAATTACAGTGAATGTTCGAGGTAAATGTTGATGGGATGCTAAGGAGTCTCATGGAGGTACTGAACATATTTTTGGTGGAATTAGGAAAGATTTCAAAGGTCATTTCTATATTGAATACTGAAGAAAAGGAAAGAATTGTGTAGCCTGAAGATGTGGGAGCAAGAAAACAAATAGGAGGGTTCCAGGTACAGTGTGCATAAAGACCAAGAAAAATCTCAGTTGTGTATGACTACTTGTTTACCTCTCTGTTTCTATATAACAGACCAACCTACTACTTCTTGGTTTACATTTTGTCTTAAACAATAGTCACACTCATTTTTGCATATGAATCTCCATTTCAGTTTGTATCCACTCTGTTTACCTTAGGTTTGACTCAAAGTCTAAAAGTTGGAATAATCTAAAAATTCCTTATTCATATGTCTGGTACTTAAACCAAGAGAAAAAATTTTAGTATTGGGATACTTGAGGTCCTTGTGTATCTCTGTGTTTACATTGTCTCTGAACATGATGTCTCCATTATGGTAACTGGATGACTCTTAATGTACGGGTCCAGGGAGAGACAAGGGAGAGGCAATGGGAAGGGAGGAGAGATGGTGGAAGGAGAGAAGACAAAACCAAGGGGGCTTTATAAGGAAGACAGGAAAGGGAGAGGAGAAAAAAGAAAAGAGGAGGAGAAGGAAGAAGAAAGAAGCTGTAGTGACTATGAGTTAGTATCAGAAATCATGTAGCATCGCTTCCACAGTATTTCACTGATTAGGAATGAATCACTAAATCTGGGCCATAGTTCAGGGGGAGGAAAATTAGAATTCACCTCTTGAGGGGTTTATTATGTTTATGAAACAGCATGTGAAACTGGAAATATTTCTGTGATCATTTTTGGAAATTACTATCTGCCATTGTGTTTCTGTTTTTCACAGAAAAGAGGAAAGTTCATGTTAGGAGAAGCTGGTGAGAGAGACATCTAGAGAGGTAGGCAGTCATCTGATGTGTACATTAGAACATTCTGATAGAGATCGTCTACATCATGAAGGCAATGTAGAATTTTGAAGGGCAATGCCATAGTCAGGTTTCAGTTTTATCAAACTTATGCGGGCTGTGGAGTGGAAGAGGTAAAAATGATAGCAGGGCATGTAGGTAGGAGGCTCTTGTAATGACCCAGTCAAGAAGAGATGATGACAAACTACAGAATTTAGAGAGCAATTGAAGACAGTATTGTGATGTTTGGGAGTTAGAATTATCAGTGGTTGACAACTGACTGGGGCTGGAAATTTTCTTTTTTTACTTAATTATGACAGGGTACACTAAGGATAGTGATACGATACTATTTACTAAGATGAAAGAAAGGAGGTGGTGGGGATATGAATGGAATGGAGAAGAAAAGAATTTAGTTTTGTGAAGGATAGCTTGTATGATTTGTTATGATATCTTACTGGTCATTAATAAAAGCTGTGGTGCTCAGCAATAAAATAAACTGTTATAGTCACCTAACTATAGACCTTAATTGGAGGAATAGAAGTGATCGAGGTCCTCAGAGAAAGTCTGGGAAAAGTAAAAAGGGAAGCATTCCAGGATAGAATCCTAAAAAATATCACAATTTAAGGAAATTTACGGTTACCTGAATCTAAAACTCTAATCATTTTCTGTAATTTATACAAATATGGAGGCTAGGCAAAACCATACTTGTCCATGCCTACAACATAACTACAAGATAGAGAATATCAAAAATTCATTTACAGAGAAATGGAAGATAGATAGGTAGGCAGATAGATAGAAACATAGATTGATGGAGGCAAAGGAAACTCTAGAACATACACTAAGTACAGTCAAATGAATACTTCATGGAAATAACAATGTTAGCTTAGAGATGATCTAACATAGGCTTTAAAAAACATCGCCTTGTCTGACAAAATTCAAGCTTTTGAAAATCTTTAAAATGAAACGGTTTGAAAGAAGAGGGGTTCTAAGAGGGAAATCCCTTTTATCTAATATTATTTTTAAATTTAATTATTTTTGTTTTCTCGCTATTTCTACACTTTCTATTATTTTTACTGCAGTAAAAATGACTAACAACATTTTATATAATTTGGGAGGATAAATTCACATCTCTTCAGAATTACATTGCAAAACCATTTCTATCACTAAAGTACCCATAATCCTCCACCAAATTCTACTAGACTCTTTTCCTACCCTGTCTATCTCTTGCCTCTAGTAACAGCAGTTGTACAATTAAGATTTATAGGTTTTGTTTGGTTTAATTTTTTGCTTCCTTTGTTTTGTTTTTCTATATTCCACACATGAGTGAATATGATCTGGTATTTGTATTTCTCTTTCTGACTTCTGTAATTTATTGTAACCCCTTCCAGTTCCATCCATGTTGTTACAAATTGCAATATCTCACTAAAATGAAAATACCAAAAGAGTTCACTTGTAGAGGCTTGGAGATGAAGAAAATAATGAAAAATTAGTGTGAAATAAATCCAAATGCACAAATAAGAATCACTAAGTAAAAAGACAAATTGATTCTTTTCATTAGTGTCACTTATTAAGGAAATTAAGTTCACTATACTAACAGAAGAGGGTGCTATTAAACTGAGAAAACTAGTAAACCACAAACTACCTCACACCTGTCAACATAGGATTATTTCCTGTCACTAATCCAGCAAGATACAGACATTAAAATAAAGCAAAAATTGCTGACAACCAGAAAACTACTGCAAGAAGAAGATGGAAAATAAGAATCAAAACATTCTTGTTGATAAAAATTCTAGGTAAAAAGGTCATAAAGGATTGGGAAACTAAATACATTCTCACTAAAAATGCCTTTGTATATATTAAAAATTTCACTCCATTAAGAAACAGAAATTCAAAAGAGGAAAAAAAGGAATGTTAGAATTAAGCAAACTCCATAAACAGAAGAAAAAACAAACATTTTACAAATGAAGATTAAACTACAGCATTACCAAAAAAGAATGCTATCAATGAGATAACCTTTGAGAAAAGGAATAATAATCAAAATATGTAAATAAAATAGAAAAAATATGAGGTAAAGTGATAATTCTAGTAGATAGGCAAAGATGATCTCACATACATATAAGCGGAGTCTTTCAATAAGAAAATCAAAACAATGGCAAGGAAAACTTAGAAGTAAAAGTAATGTAAATCTGCCTGTAGGACTATATCTTATAAAAATGATCCTTGGAGACATATGGTGTAATTCTTTAAAGACTTAAATAATAAAGACAAAAAAAAAAAACTTTGGTGTTCAGTCTAAAGGTAAAATCATTTAGAGGGGAATGAAATCAAGGTGAAATCAGTTTGTCAAAATATAATACAAAATAACTTTGGAATAAAAATTTTAAAAAGAACAGAAAGGGTGAGTCAAAGATTTTATATTTAAGCAAATTGTACTTCAAATGTCAAGGCTACATAAAAACATTTTTGAGAATTTGAGAATTTAACTTTATTGTATTTACAAATATAACTAGAGTGTGAACTTTGTACAACCAAAAGAAGACTGGAGAAACCTTGTTGATGATATACATTGAATATATTTCAATGTTGATATAAGAGTAAAACACAGGGTAGAGTATACATACTAAATAATGTGTCTCAACAAAATAAAAATAAACCATGGCCCTTTCCCCAAAATGATACAGTAAGGAGAGAGAGAAGGTAGAAAGTAAGCTCACTACTGTATAGGTAACATGCAATCAAAATATATTCATTAGAGTTGATCAATCAAATAGTCTCAGAAAGGGGAAAATTCACTTTCTAGTAGAGATATTAGGCAAAAAGAAAACCACTAGGAGGAAAACAAAAGCTTTCTAAACACCAAAATAGAGAAAGGAAGGTAAGAAAATATCATGTAGAGAAATGCAATGAATATAGTCGTAAACTTGAGCTAGGATGTGTTATTAAGTAGAAGAATCAAGTACAATAATAGGTGTATGTAATATGGTAGTATTTATGACTAAATGAGTGAAAAAAGAATATGTATGTATACATGATTTTTATAAAAAGGAAATGTCAGAAAGATCTACCAAAACCTAATGAAAGTGGTTACCAATTGGGGTAGGTGAGAGTGGATAGCATGGATAAGGTGGAAGGTGAGTTTATCTTGTAATTTGACCATGTAACATTTTACAGATACAAAAATAAAATAAAAATTGAAAACTGAAGACAATCTCTAAAATTGAATATTAGAAGTAATTCATTTTCACAGTTATAACTTGTGCATAAAAATAACTGCTTCAAATAACTTTGAGCATAGTACTCTGTACTATAGAGTATAGAGTATTTTCATTTAGATTCTAAGGACAGAGTTGCAAAGAATATTGAACTCTGTATCATAAATATTTTGCTGGTGATGACACTATAGTAATATATATATTGAAAGATAAAACAGACGATTAAGTAACTTGCTATTGTTAGGAAGAGCATTATCAATACAAATATGGAATGTGGTGTATATATACACAATGGAATATTACGCAATTAAAACTGACAAATTTGATGAATTTATGATAACATGGATGTACCTAGAAGAAATCATATTAGCAGAAACAAATCAGAAAGAAAAAGACAGAAACCAAATTGTTTCACTAATATATGGAACATAGGAAAAACAAACAAAAGACAAGGAGGAAAAGTCAAAACAAGCGAACAACCAAACTTAAGTATACAACTGGGGGAGAGGGCAGATGAGTGGGAGCAGTCAGGGAGGGGAGGTGGTAGGTGAACTCTGGGGAATACAAAGATATGAAATAAATGAATATATATAAATTATTTAAAATAAACAAATATGGGATGGCGAAAGACAAAACCTGTGGTGTTAGCTTAGACTGGAGGAGAATATGAAATCAATGGAAGAAATTATTTTTTTATCTGTGAAAAGCAAGGAGTTAATGATAGGAACAGATTAATATGGAAGAATAAGAGGAAAATGGCATTGTGAGGCTCTTGAATATCTGAAAAGAATGGTTCTACATTTGATCAAAGTATTAACTTTAAATTGAGAGAGGGATTTCTCACCTATCAAGGCAAGAGAGAAGACAAAAAGAAGATTGACAAATACTAATTAATGTATGGGTTTGGGGGCAGGAAGCTCAAGGACATCTGTTTTCTCTGTGCACAATGAGATGAGGTCATCTACTTTGAATGGCAAGGTTAATGCAGATGGGCAGGAAGTTTTAGAAAAGTAGAGATTTGGAATATACTATGGAGAATGCGAGAGAGACTGGAGTATGGAGGCATTGCCAGGCAGCACTGTGGATCTGGTTGCAGGTGAAGACCATTAAGTTGCATTGGCACCAATGGATATATTTTCTTTTTTGCTAATTTTATAACATTTTTGCTATTTATGAAATAAAAAATTAATTGGTACAAACCAATGAATATATTTTCATGATTTTCTTTCAGCTGTGTTTTTCAGCATTTAAATAGAGAAAAGGCAGATATGTAAGTGGTATGGGATTGGGTTTTGCTAGTCTAGAACAATTGGAAGAACAAGGGATTAATGTTATCAAGGATACTGGCAAGAAAATGTTGATGTAATAAACTGGATTCTTCAGCGAGGGAGACAATAGAGTCATCATATGGTTGGAGAGCAGATTTAATATAAAAACCATGTATGAAGGAAAGGGTAAGAATCTGGAAGTTTAGTATAAACAGAACCTCTTAACTAACACATTATTAATACATGCCTCTCCACCCCCCCCCCCCATCATTCATGTCAATAGGTAATTTTCAACTGTATCTGCTGCATCAAGCACTATCTATGAACTGGGAAGGAACCCCAGTATGAGAGCTGATATTCAAGAAGGTGGTACAAGTTCTTTAGGGGAAACTCTTTTTTGAGTCCAGACTCATATAGAACATGGCCAGCTGGAAGTTCACAGCGATGCCTTTTATGAACGCCCAGTTGGAGTTTACTTAGGCTCTTGAAATTCAGACACTTCTCAAGAATAAGCAAGAAATTTCTCTCTCATTAAACGCTAATGCTTTGAGCAAATGTAGGACCCATTCTTTTTCAGAGCTTTAAGAGCCTGGTTTAGGCATTTTCCTCTTATTTTTTTTATATTAATCTTGTCCCCTGCCCCCCGCTGACTCCTTGCCTTTCACAAGGAATAACTAATTACAAGTTAGTTGGGTATCCTGTAACTATCTTGTTATTCTATCAACGAAGACTGATTCTCTTTTGCATTCTCATTCTGTGGAATAGCTTACCAAAATGTAAACTTGACCACAATGCTGTCAAAATGCTTCATAGCAGACATAAATACAACAGTAATTTAGAGATTTTCTGTAAATTAGAGATTTTCTGTAAACTTCAGAAAATCTCTCTGAAGTTACTAAAGAAAAATGAAGATGAATAAGGCTGGAGGAAAGGAAACATGGGTTAAAAAGACCAAGAGATTTTTTTTTTAAAATCTCATAATACCTTCCTAATTTATAAATTTTGCATTTTAATCTACAATGACTGTATTTTTTCCATTATGCTTATTTTTAACATCTTTTTGCAGTAATATATTTCCTCCAATGTTTTGCTATACAGGTAATTTGCAAGGGAAATAGCTATTACAAGTTCAGGGTTTATAAGACTGGCATACATGCCCTTAGATGCACAGATCTAGAAAATAAAGCTCAGGCTTCGCTGTAAAATATTCCTGAAGGGACAGAGCAGCCTGAGGCTTAGGAACCTGGGCTTTAGAATTCAATTGCCTATTTGGTTTCTGAGTCTGTTGTTTGTTAGCTCTGTGATCTTGGGCATGCTATTTAATCCTTCTGAGTTTATAAAGTAGGAACTATAATAGTACCTATTCTAGGGTCGTTGTTACGTTTATGAAATGATAAAATCAACGGGCTTAGCCTGATAGTTAGTTGCACACATATTCATTTATCTCCTGTCAGAGTTTTAAGGAGCAACTTGTACATTCCATGATATGTTATATCAATCTGTCTTTGCTTAGAATATTCTACTCCCGTAACATGTATCACCAAGGAATTTTCCCAAAGGGAAAAAACACAACCTTGTATTTGTTGAAAACCTGACAGATATAAAATAAATAAAATTCACTATGAGGACAGCAAACAGCAAATCACAGTTTTAATTTTGTTATGTCACAGTATAAAAACATTCACTAAAACAAAATAAAATTGTGAGCATTTTCTTGTGTGAGAAGTAGAACAAGTGTCATCAGCATTGAATGACAGAGTTAAATATGACAAATACCCTCTCCATGTGTTTCTCCCTACCTCCTCCAACCTGATTCAGCTATTTCTGCTCAGCTCTTTCCTTCCCACACATTTCTAACTTTTTATTATGAAATAACTATCTTGCTTCACCCCCTTTTTTAAAATTCAACTCAACCATTCATGCATAACCTGTTTCTGGGAATATTTACTGATATTTGAGATTATGCTACATAAAATAAATCAGTCTTTAAAACCATTCAGCCAGAGAGAAGTTCTGCTAGATAATGTTGGTTTTCCAAATTGTGGATTTCACTGTTCATGGCCCTTCGCATGCTGCAGTGATAGTGTGTCTTCACTGTATCTGGAACTCATGTAGATCTGTCTGTAAAAGAGTCACTCACAAAGAAGCATAGCCTGGCTAGTCAAAGCTGACTTCAAATATATTCTAACTTTTCTTTCTCAACAAAAAATAATGGGGTTTAACTCTTAGAACAACTCTTCTCAGAATCTTTTTCCTTACCCTGTTTTTCACACTCCTCACTATAAATTCTTATATTCCAGATTAATTTACCTGGCAGACACCAATGCTCTTTTCAGTTTTAGTTCAATGTGACTTTTCTTTTTATCTCACTACTTCATTTTTTCCTCTAAAAACTCCAATTCAGCCTCTTCATACCTCTATCATCTTATTACAATTTTCTAATTTTTTCTCATTATTTTTCTAATTTTGCATTTCATAATGGTTAAGAAGTCAAGTTAAATGCTCTCTCTGTTGTAAGGAAGACACAAGTGACTAGGGTGAATATGAGTTGAAAGGGGTTAAAAGCCTATTTCCCATCAGCATATTTATCTAATTGTTTGTCCCTTTACTGAACTGGTTGCTTCTTAAAATTATGCCATATTTCCCTCTGAATCTGGAGCAACCAACATAGAACCTGGCACAGAATGATACTCATTAACTGCTGAAAAAATGATGAAAATGATTATTTTATATGAAGCGTTTCTTAAATACAAAATCATGAAAAAAAGAACTTGCTAACCTGTAACACAAACAAGAATATGAATAAATTTTAGGAGAGTTGTTAGGACTCTAAGTCTCCTTATCACAGATTATTTGTTGTTATATTAATTGGCCAAAGTGGCATTACTGTGTAGACTTTTTCTTCATCTCTGTCTATATTCCTGTGTCTTTCATAAACTTTTGGTCAATGTCTTAACCAAACTTTGAGAAAAGTTTGAATTAGGAATTCAACTGTTGTTTCTTTTGAATTAAATATTCAGTCAACTTCAAAGAGTAGAAACATGGTATATAACACAGTTACCACAGACTGACATGGCTGACCTCTGCCGGAGACACAAATGCAAAAGGTCATTGTCAATTTACTCTGGCCATTTTCCTGGCTTCTGTCTTCACATTATTATTAGAACAGAACTTCCCCTTCCCATTCTCTGCCATCTTTGTGGCCACAGTGCCTTTGATACTTGCTATTGGAGACCCCTTAGAGGAAACAAGCACATGATATAGTAAAGAGAGAACATTATAGAAACATTTTATTATTTGATGGGACTTAAGTCCCTATCCATGTACAATCTGAGACATATTCTAGTGGTATAGTTTAATGTAACAAACAAACATACATGCATGTGTTGAGGAAAAGAATTCTATTTGATAACTCTTTATATCAAATATAAACCAAAGTGGTAGCCAGTGCCACTTCATTCATGCTTATTGAATGAAAGAGTAAGTTAAATTTATTCTTACCTTCATGGGAAAGATTGCATAGTGCTGAGCATAGGGGGAATGGTCTATGTAATAACAGAGGTGGAGTCACAGTACAATTGGGAGCAAAGAGGAGGAGGAGATAAATGGTTTCTATGAAAAAATGTTCTTTAAGTTCCTATATTATATGCCCTAGTTCAGCAACACTCATAAAATGAAAAGCCCTATGATATATTTATCTGCCAACATTTTGATTGCAGGCTTCTGTTCACAGAGGAAAACTAAAATTAGAAAGAAACTGCATGGGTTTTGATATGAAGAAGAATATAGTTTTTCCAACAGTCTTACGGGAAAAACCAAAGACAAAAGCAACCTCCATTCTAGCTCACTGGGTGGAGGGTGCGTAACTAAACAAGGCTTCATGCAGATGGTCGTGGAGCAGAGGAGAAAACAAGAACAGGAGAGAACTGAGTAAGATGACCCATGAAAAGAAGAAAAATGATCAAACTTGACAACTCTTTTGTTCAGAAGAAATGTCTTTACTTTTCACTCAAAGGACTGTAAATTGCCCTCTCAGAAGCTACTTGACCCATTTTTAATGCAGTGAAACAGATTAAAAAGGATCTTGTATCACTAATTCTTTTTTATTTAAAATTCTTTGTTTGGATCATTTGTCCCATCTTCATTCAGATTCTTTGGTGTATGAGACCCTATCTATTCTGATGAATTAAAGTAGATTTTTTTATAGACCTAACTGTTAAATTATTTTTAGTGTTAGAGAAACTGTTTCACAATTTTTTGGTATTGACATGACCCATGCCAAATTATATTGATAGACTATTATGGTTTTTACTCTTTTTACTGTGGTAACTCATCATGGTAAGAGTGAATTAATGAGGTGATATTAATTTGACTACTTTGTAGTAGACCAATACTGTTAATCATGCAAGATGAAAAAAGCATCATCTTTGAACTTGCCATCCCCAGTGGAGTACCAAGTATGTTCATACCAGTTTTCACATATAAATGCTTTTCCTATTGTCCACAGGTAACTTTTCCTTTCTGGTTAGAAATGACCTCTTTTGTGATATCCTTAGTTCCCTCACCAGAATCTCTCTCAGTCCAGCTATTTGCTTTTTTAATAAGTATACTTTATTGTGAGAAAATGGGATAAAACTTAACATTTTAGCTGTTTTTAATTCTGCGGTCAAATGGCTGTGAACACATTCACACTGTTGTAAAACTATTATTGTTATCCATCTGCAGCACATTTTCATCTTCCTAGAGACAGATATATTCCCCCTTGGTTCCATTTCTTAGATCTCAGCAAGCACCATTCTACTGTCTGCCTCTGAATTTGATTACTACTCCAGCTACTACATGTAAGTGGAGTCATACAAAAATTCTCCTTTTTTCACTGGTTTATGTCACTTAGCATAGTATCTTCAAAGTCCATTCATGTTGTAGAATGTGTCAGAATTTCCCTCCTTTTTGAAGATGAGTAATATTTCATCACCTGTGTAAAGAACATTTTATTTCTTCACTCATTGATGACACTGAGTTTTTTTCTATCTTTTCACTACTGTGAGTAATGCGGCCACTAACTGATGTCCAAATATATGTTCAAATTCTGGCTTTCAATTCTTTTTGGACATGTAATCAAAAGTGGAATCACTGTATAATGTGGTGGTTCTATTTTTAAGTGTATCAGGAACTTCCATACTGGTATTCATAATGACTGTACAATTTTACATTCCCATCAGTAAAAACAAGGTTTCGACTTTTCCATATCCTTGTCAATACTTGTTACTTCTTTCTCTATTTTGATGATAGAATCCTAGTTTGCACCGAGCAGTTTTTTATTGTGAGTTTGATTGATTTCATTTTCCCTAATGATTAGTGATGTTATGGGTATCAAAAGATTTGGATATCTTTTCATATGCTTACTGGTCATTTTTTTATATTTTCTCTAAAGAATATATGAAATGTCTGTTCAAATTGTTTTCCTTAAAATTAATTAGGTTGCCATTTCTTGTTCATTTGTAGAAATTATTGTGTATTCTAGATATTAACCTCTTAATATATGATTTACAGATATTTTCTATCATTCTGTGGGTTGCTTTTTAACTCTATTGATAACATATTTTGATATAAAAACTCTCTTCATGGTTAAATATAAGCAACTAACATGGTATCACTGACTATGCTATTAGGAAGAAATAAAGTTAATACAGGCCCTGATATATTTTAGTATTTTACTTTGTTTTTTGGGCAAATCTCATTTGCTAATTTTTCATTTGACACATATTTCTGGCTGCTTTTTATGTGTCAGACATAGGTATACAATAGTGGAAGAACACATATGATGCCTGCTTCACATATATATTGTAATCTAAAGAGAAGTAACACACAAGTAAACCAGAAAATAATAACTATCCATGATGATAATAATTAAAATGAAAGCAATAAATGATATAGTGATCCCATTATTTAAACAGTCCTTTCTAGGGAAATGAAGAAATCAAGGGAGGGGAATAAAGCATATTTTTATGCATGGAAAGGAGAAACTGGTTATGCTGGTATGATGGGGAAAAGACATGTTCAAAGGCCTTGAGGCAAGTGCTCATGGTTTCTGAGAGGAATTTCAGGAGATCATGGGAGAGGAAGGAGGAAGGAGGGGAACATGGCCCATGATGAAGTTGGAGACTTTGGTAGCCACCAGATCAAACATGGCCTTGGGGGCTAATATTGGGTATTTAAAATTTTATTCAAAGAGCAATTAGAAGTGACTTGATAGTTCTAAGCAGAAAACAGTCATAATTGGATTTTTAAAATGGATTTTTCCATCCATCCATCCATCCATCCATCCATCCATCCATCCATCCATCCTCCATCTGTCTATCTATTGAGAAAGTGGATTGATTGAAAGCCACCGTTGAAGTGGGGGATGATTAAAGGCAAATTTGAAGTCCTATGGGGAGACTGGGGTATAAGAAGGAGCAATAGATTTGAGAGGGGCAGATCTGAGATTCTAAGGATGACACAGAAAGGACTCAATGATTGATTAAGTGTCAGGAATTAGGGGATCAAAGTTTGAAATAGTAGATAACTTAGGGAAGATAAAGCTGAAAAATCAGTTTGCTCTTTTTTAAAAACATGAGTTGAGCACTTTGAGGGACATAAAAGAAGAAGACAATGCCAAGAGGAAAGAAGGAATCATTGTGATAGATTATTTTTAGTGACTGTGATACGTTTCTGACTCATGATTTGCTATGGTTATTTCTGCTTAAGTACAGGCATTTTAACTTTTTATCAGTGCAACGTGTTTTCTCTCAAAACCTCAAGGCCTAGCACACCCTTTTCCAGGATCTTCATGAGCCATTTAGATCAACATTCAGTGGCTCAACAGCGACCCATTATTGACCCAAGCTCAACTTGATAATCTACTCCCGCCTTGATCTTTGCTTTGAAGGCTCTATTTTAGTATCCTTTCTGGTGCCCTCCTTTCCCCCTGGCCTTAGAATCTACTTTATTCTTGCTTGTTCTTCCAAGTTCTTGATTTTGAATGAGTCAGGTTGTTAACATATTGTCTGATGAATGATGTAACTGGAGAGACACATACCCTACTTCTGAAACTCTTCTTTTGCCATCAATTTAAGATTCCTAGCCATCACTCTCCCTCCCTCCCTCCCTCCCTCCCTCCCTCCCTCCTCTCTCTCTCTCTCTCTCTCTCTCTCTCTCTCTGAGACTAGGTCTCATTATGTTGGTGGTGGTAGTCCCGAACCCATGGACTCAAGCAGTTCTCAGCCTCAGTCTCCCAGGTAGCTGGGATTACAGGTGCCTGTCACCACACCTAGCTGCTTTTGTGAGACCAGGTCTCACTATGTTGTTGTTCCGGGTAGTCTCTAATCCGTGAACTCAAGTAATCCTGGGCCTCTTGCCTCCCAGTACTTGGATTACAGGCATGTGCCACCATGCTGGCTCCCTTCACCCTTTCACTCTGTTTCTTCTGTTGCTTGGATAGTGAATGAAAAGGCCGGATCTCTGGTTCTCTCGTGGAATCTCCTGTGACAGCTGATCTCTTGCTCTGCCTGCAATAGGCTGGGCTTCTCAAACCTGAGTCACTCAAGGGACAGTTCTGATATTACTGACTTTGGTTGATTATTCCTAAGTTCAAACAGATAAAAGAACGTTTCAAGAAACTAGGTGCAAAAGAGGAGTGACAGAGTTGAGAAGGAGTGATATGGAACAGAACAGGGCAATATGTCAACTTTGCCAGCTCTATAATTTGTTCATTTTTCTTAACATAGGAAGAGTAATGGTTATGAAATGAATGAATTGGTTATGAAATGAATCCCCAAGAAGTCTTGTTCTCTTACTTTATTAAAAATAAAATATGGGTATGTTTTCACATTAATATAATTTGTAGAAAAATATTCAATCTAAGTTTCTTGACTTAGGGTTGATGGAGATTTTTTTTTTTTTTTGAGACACTAGGTCTCACTATTTTTGCCCATGGAACTGCAGGATCACATTGCCCGGGGTATCACAGACTCAAGTAATCCCCAGCCTCAGCTTCCCAGGTAGCCGGGATTACAGGCGCATACCACCACGCCCAACTATATTTTTTTGGAACTGGGTCTCGCTATGTGCCCCCAGAAGGACTTGAACTGAGGTCCCTGGCCCTGGTCGCAGCTTACTAGGCTGCTGTTTACAGGCATGTGCCACCATGCCCGGCCTTGACAGAGATTCTTTCATTAAAATGGTGAGAAGGCTGGTAGAGGACACTATGTGTGTGAATGTGTATGATTGATTGCCTTGAGCCTGTGTGTACATGATGCTATTCTCCTTGATCAGATAGGTGTGTAGAAGTGTTTTCATCACTTACACTAGTTAAGGAAATTGCTTACTCTATTATCTACAGGTAATGACACTTTGAGTGACTGTGTGCGTGTGTGTGCATGTGTATGCGTGTGTGTGCATGAATGTGTGTGAACTAGTGTTATTTTTATGGAAGAACACTTGCCTGTTTGCAATGCAATCAACTACTTAAATCTAGTTGCCATCTTCCTCTTTCAAAGGGAGAAAGAAACAATTAAGTCCTCAGCTTGGTGCTGAACCAGACTATTTCTCATATATCCTTTGAACTAGCTGTTTTGATTGTTTTTCAAAAGTTGTCTGGATTAAATGTATGCATGTCTCTTCTCTGTTCTGTGTTGCTCTTTGAGGAATATAGAAACCAATCATATTTTTATGGTGGGAATCAGGAAACCCTTATGTAGTTGGAAAAAAAACATATTTCAAGACCAGAAATTACAGAAATTCAGAGATGCAAATCTGACAACACTACCCAAATGACCAGGAAATATTTATTCAGGATAATACTTAAGAGAAAAAAATCTTGATCTGTAATAGGCAATGCTACTAATATTGGCAGTAGAAATGATTGCAATCACAAGAATGGTATTTTTCCCTCTGGGTTATTATGATGATTTTAATAGATTTCAAATGTTTAATGTTCCTGTTAGAGATATTAATATTAATATCATGTGAACCACTATGTCATGTCAAATGTTACCCAGTATTCCAACATTTTATTTAGAATAAATGCATATTTATTCAACAATAACGATCTAGTCCTGTGTGTTAGGCATGATGTTAGTGTTGGGGCTTCAGTGGTAGACAGGATGAATTCTCTTCTCTTATACATTTCTATGCAATGATGCAACCATTCAGATACTTGTGGTCATTAGTCACAATGAAATGGTATTACAAAAGCTTAATTTATTCATTTAGTAAGTAAGTGATTATTGGCACTTTATCATGTAAGCGATAATGCTGACACAAGATGAACAGAGAATCTGTTTCTACGAGGCTGCCTATCTATTAGTAGCTAGATGAACTCTTAAAATACATTATAATGCAACATGAGGAAGAACTTGTATTATGAAGAAAATATGAGGAGTACCAAACCTTGTTCTTAAGAATCAAGAAAGATTTCCAAGAAGGAGAAAGCTCTAAGCTGATTACTCTCCACCCCCCCCCCCCAAATAAATAGGAATTCTTTGCTGCTTTAAAAATATCATGGGCAAAGACTTGAAAACAAGATAATTAAAAGCAATGCAGCATGAACGGCAGAGAGAAAACTTGGAATGGGAGCTAAGAGTGAACCCTGATGCAGGAGAAGTCAGATCATTGGGGGTTTGCACACCTTTCCAGGACAACAGTGTACTAGGACACAATGAGGTATTTTAAACATGGAGGAGACATGAACAGGTCTGTGTAAAGAATATACTTACATTACCACTCCATCTCCAAAGACTTTATAACCCCAAAGTATGGTTTTTAGGTATGTTTTAATTTGGCATGGGATTCAAGCTCAGATGTTTCAACTTATCTGAAGTCAAATGTCAATTTAAAATTACTGTTTACAGAGTAAACTGCCTTTTTAGTTTGGATGTTTTTCCTCACTGCTTTGCCCTAGTAAGCACCATAATCTTGGGTCTCTATTTAGATGTCCCATAGTGGATACTCTCCTCATTTAGAATGTGAACGGGTAGGTTGCCACAAAAGGCAAATACTTGGAATGTTTGTTCCTGTCATAAAATATATTCCAGAGATGCACAATTTCTGCCCAAAAATATTCGTTAGTTTCTTCTGTTAGCATCTGGGTGAGAACCTCATTTAAGTACCAACTTGTCTTTAATATTTGCTAGCTAGAAGTTAGGCCCTGTAGACTGGGTCTGTATTGTAGTGGGTATTGGGTATTGTAGTGCTTCTTTAGATTCATGCATTTGTATAGTGCTTCCTGGTTAAGGTGACTTATTGCTGTGTCTCTGAGGTGGAAAAAAGTTTCTGGTTTTCCCTAAATAGGAGAGATGCATTTCTAGGCTTTCATACAATGTAATTTTATCATGATTTTATTGTCAGTGGTGTCTTATATATCTTCACAAGAAATCTTTACATGACAGAAAAATATATCAAGTGCAGACAGAGAGCTAATGTGCTTGCTCTTGTCCCTTTTTAAGATGAGCTTGAGAATGTTTCTGTTGGGTACAGTGCAGGGAGGCTCAGGGTAGAGCTGTTGTCTGAATCAGAGGTATTTTAAATAAAGTAAACTTACAATTTTAAGGAACGGATATAAGTTTCTCAAGGATTATGTTGCTGAGTTAATACAGATAACGAAATATTTTAAAAACTGAATCTAGAATTACAGAACAAAGAACTAAAAGAGACATGTAATCCACAAAGAGTTGCTGCCATTTTTATTAATATTCCAAGACCTAGAATATACCTGTCCTTTGGTTATTGTTTAGTTTATACAAATACATTTTTTAAAAATAAAACATACTCCTTTCCTCTTAAATTTCCTATCTTCTTTGTAATAATTAAGTTTTATAGTTAAGCATTGAATAGATGCTTTTCCTGAGTGATTACTCTGATTTCAATTATTGGGATAATCCTTGATTAACACTTGTCTTTAATGCAGTAAACTCCTCTGAAGAGCTCACAGATTAAGAGATTACAGGTTATTCATAGATAAAATCCCTAGAAAATAACTACTAAGGCCATAGTTTCACTATACAAATGAATGGATTATCTGTCAAATATCAAGATCATTTGTAAAGGAAATTCAATGTTTAAATGGTAACGAATTTTTCCAATAGTAATATGAATTTATTATTCTTATGTGTACAATATATTCTCTGATTTTGGAAGAGAATCACAGATTTCCTGAATATTCTCAATAATTACGATGCTTTTAATTCTATATGCACTATGTGGATTAGTTCTAAGTATATCTTTGTGAATCATAACCAAAAATATACTAAAAATGTATAACAACAAGCTCTCAAAAAATAAATAAAGCAGTAATGAAGAGTGAAAGAGAAAAGAAAGAAAAAAAAAACACTGACTTGTGGTGTCAATTCTAATGGCATAAATACTCACTTGTTGGCCCATTTCAAACTATCTATAAAACATAACTGAATGCAGAATCAGAAAAAAAGGATGAATACCACTGGTTCAAGCTCCCACACGTCATTGCCTAAAACTTCCCATGTTTTTTAATCAGGTTATGTATTTCTATACTGTAGGCCTAGTCTTGGTAGAAGCCACTCTCTCCATCCCCCAATTTCTCTCTTTCTCCCTCTCTCTCTTTCTCTTGCTTTCTGTTATAGACTAAAAATAAAAATAACCTACAGTACATAGTACATACAAGGATAAGACATTCTTCTAGCTATTATGGAAAATAGAAAATGGTATAAGGCAAACATACTTTTAAAGAATTGATCATCTGTTTTGGGATACTGAATATATAAATTCATGATATCACAAAGCAGAAAAAGCACAAAATAATATTATAAATAATAGTTTAGGAAGGTACAGTAGATAAAAAATAATCTATCATGTTGGAAAAATCAATATTGTCAAAATGGCCATTCAACTCAAAGAAATTTATAGATTCAATGGAATCCCAATAAAAATGTCAATAGTATTCTTCAAAGAACTGGAGCCAAAAAGTATTACTGAAATTCACATTGAACCATAAAATACCCCAAATAGACAAAGCTTTCCTGAAAAGAAGATGGAGAAATGATGGTATTATACATCAAGATCTTAAACTATACAAGAAACCCATAATAATTAAAGGATAGTACTAGAACAAAAGGCATACAGACCAATGAAATATAATTGAGAACACAGAAATAAAATCACACATATATTAACAACTAATCTATGAGAGAGGAGAATATCCTCAGCAAAAAAAATGTGAAAACTGGGCACTCACATACAAAAGAATAAAACTATACCACTATCTCACACAATAAACATAAATTAATACAAAATGAATTAAAGACTTGTATGTAGGACTTAAAACTATGGAAAACATGGGTAGTACACTTAATGATACTGCTTTTTCTTTAAAGCAAATTTTACTGACTTACCTTTTGTTTCAAACTATATTTCAGAAATACAGTTTCACAAGTTGACATGTATACATGACTTCACTCACCTTCAATCAAAGCTCCTGAGCCTATATTCTCACATTACTCCTTCTACCCCACCTCTTCCCTTTCTTTTCTTTAACCACACATTTTAAAAATATAATCTAAGAATTATTTTTTTTGTGTTTTGCCAGGTTCTATTGGGAGGGGGGGGGGTGAGGGTGGATATTACATATCTGAGTGAGAAAATATGCAGTAATTATCTTTAACTTTTGACTTATTTTACTTAGTATAAACACATCATCATCCATCCGTATTGTCTCCAGAAGCATGATTTAATTTTTCAATAACTGAGTAGTATTCCATTGAGTATAAATGCCCCAATTTCTTTGCTAGTTTTTAACAATGGACATTGTGGTTGATCATCACCTAGCTATTGTGATTAATGCTCCTATGAACACAAAGGTTCACAATTCTTCTGTGTTAGTGTTTCCATATTATTCACATTTCATAAACAAAAGAACTAAGACTCAGAGATACTCAAAAAGTGGCCAAAGTCCTTCAGTCCATAGATAGTAGAACTATGGCTGGGGTCCCAGTCTTTTCTGTTTCCAAAATTCATGACCTAACCACATTGCTAAACTGGAGAGTAAATTGAGACATGTAATTCTTAGGAAAAGTTATAAAAACTTTGAATCTCAAGAATAAGGAGTTTGCACATTATTATCATCAAACTCTTCAAAACTTGACCAGAGTGGAAAAGTCCAAACATCCATTCATTTTCTCTTGTGGCAACTTTTTCATTTGGAATCCATTTATGACTAACTAGAAGAAAATGTTTATAAAAGCCAAGTATTGCAAAAATTTAATATGATGCCTTATGAGTTAGACATTTTTCAAAATTTGGTGGTGCTCTATCAAAGTTGACATATAGATAAGGCATTAATTCGGGGAGCCTATGACTTCTTCAAAACATCTCTTGAATTGTGTTATATAGAGCTAATAAAACAGGTTAAAATTTTCCAAAGAATCACACTTTCCTTTCATTTGCATGATGCATAAGCATAGCAACTGAATACTTGTTCCTAATTGTATTCACAAATTCTTTGCAATCATAAAGAGGCAACTTTGGGTTGCCTTATCAGTTTTGTGAATGCTTTCTTTTTATTTCCCACAGTCAGGAAGCTTTTGATGCACAGAAGTCCTGGCAAGAAGAAAAATGCATTCTTTTGGATAAACAAAAATGTCTTCCTTTGTTAATTTCTCCTGGACAATAAAGAAGAGAATTTATTCAAGCTTTTATGAAATGTTCTGGAAATGAAAAATTGCTTATTTCTTTAAGTAAAGAGAGTCTTTCTAAAAGTATTCAAATCATTAGACATGGTGCTAAATAAACTTTTATAAGACTTTAAAGTGCTTATGTATACCTTTAAAATGCAGAAGAGCAATTTTTTTACCTAAAAATAATAAAAAAACTGTACTAGAACTTATAGATAATAAAATTGGGCAGGTTATATACAATTTTGTCTTGATTTAAACCAAATTATTTAAGATTCTAATTCTAGTGTTATTAGTTGATAAAATAATTCTTATTCTATTCTGCACGTTTCTTTCCTCTGCCCAGCATGGATGATAAAAACGAATTTGTATTTTGCAATGAGTGCACAGACCAAATATTATGAAAGTTTGTGATAATGCCTTACTAATTGGGTAACTAATAACAACCTTAGGTTAGAAGAACTATTTTAAAAAGCAAAGTACTACTGATTTCGGAAAAGACTTGACTTGCATAAGATATAGTCTTTAGGTCTCTACTTTTTAAACTTTCTTACATATATCATGGGCTAGTTTGAGATTTTGATGGAGGAACTGTCACACAGATACACAATTTTTCATATGAATAGAAGGGATATTCTAGCTTTCTGAAGTGCACATGCTGTCAATCAGAATGCTTATTGGTATACTATTTTATATTTAATTGAAATCCTGCATTTTTGATATCTAATATCTACTTGCATTGAATTTTAATTTGTAGAATAATACTTCAGTCTGGTTTCAAATTAGTGTTATATAAGGTTTCCCTTTCTTCCAGACATTTAATTAAGAATGTTCAAAAATTTTTACAGAACCAAAGTGTTTATAAACATTTGTAGTTGCAATTACCACATATTTCTTGTGCTTTTTTTTAGACCCTTTTCCCCCCAATTAATATTTTTTATTTCTGAGCTCTTTTTTGTAAAGGGAAAAGAGTGACACAGAGATAATATGATCATCAAACTCTATGCCTTTAACTGGGTCTCATATTTTTATTGGCTAATTTTAGGATTATTTAAGTTTAATTTTAAGCTTCAACTGCACTGAAGGTGACACTGGTTCTAGCTCAGGGGAAAAGAAAGAACTATTTTATTTTAACATATGGCCATCTAGTTTCATGATCTTTCTATTCAGTTTTGTCCTGGATCCTGGAAGCTGTGGAGTTGACATTTTAAAGTGTAGGACAGAAGGCAGACAAGGAAACCTTTAGAGTGGCATGCAGGCATTAAGGTTCAAAAAGCTTAACAATTAAAGGATTTTCTCAAAAATGATGCCTTAATTATAAAAGCCAAGAGCTACAAACTCTAGGGCTTAAAACAAGCAAACAGGAGGCGGCTTTGACCTTAGTTGGCAGTCAGATTAGTTTCAGAAAAAACAAAGAGTTGCAGCTTTTTTGCATTTACTTTTACTCATACACTTTCTAGTGACTAGAATAATGTGCCTCTGATATGTACTATCCAGCTGCTTCAACTGTGTGCACCATCAAGTGTCCTGGCATGGAGATCTGTCCTAATGTATGGTCTTCTCCATTCAATATCCTGCACAAATAACTGATTCATGGATGTGTGTGTGTGTACATCTGTGTGTGTGTCTGTGTGTGTGTTTGTGTTCATGCCTATGTAATTGATTCACAGGTATATGGACCAGGACCAGGAAACAATAGTGGAAATTCACCTCTTTTTTATCCCTAGTCAAGCTTTTCTTGAAAATCTTAGTCCTTTTCCTCCCTATCACAAACAAGCACACACAACACCCCTCATGTACTGAGCAGTACACTGAGTCAGCTGAAGGAAATATGAAGGCATGTCTAGTCCAGCATTTACTGGCTGAGTCTCTCCTACGTCTGTCTTTCCCTGACCTTCTCTCTGAGTGTCACAATGCATCACTACTCTCAGGCATAACAGATAATAGATTACAGTCCTACTGGTTTGCCACTTCCTTCATGCTCAAGCCAACGAGACCTATAAAAGCAAAGACAGTTAGTTGGGCAATTAGGTGGTTAGGCTTTCTTTACCTTCTATGCTAATGACTGAACTGGTGAGTTTATGAAAGGGATGTGTAACTGTCAATTTTCTCAGTTTTTAGCACAGCAATTCTCTGTCTCTGATACCCATAGGACATTTGCAATTATTAGTAAATATCCAATATCGAAAATTTGCACTTTTAGCTGTACATCATTGCAGTTATACATGTTAGGTGCATGCAAATGTTGAAGTGACTCTCACCCTAACCATTTTCTTCTTTGATATGTATGGCCTTATCATATGTGTGTGCTTCGTATTTATAGCTTAACAATAACAGAAAAATTATTTTGTCAAGTCTTATTTTGCTGGTGGTACACAAGTTAATTTAGTTAGTGGGAAAAACACCAAAAAAGCTTTCTTCAAGGAGCTATAGTCAGTCAATTCTACTTCTTTTATTACTCTGTTGGAATGTTTTAAGTTTCTGTTTAATTCTCTGTGAAGAAAATATTAGAGAGACAACTTGGAGATGAAAGGCATGTT
Source organism: Uropsilus gracilis (assembly GCA_004024945.1). NCBI lineage: Eukaryota > Metazoa > Chordata > Mammalia > Eulipotyphla > Talpidae > Uropsilus > Uropsilus gracilis. The sequence continues at coordinate 4,260 of PVHY01001595.1, read as the reverse complement.
TATCGAAAGGGCTTGTGACACTCTAGGACATTAAAATGGAGCAGCACTGAGCATAGATGACACTGCTGTTCCAGGGAATATTTAAATGATAAATTATCAGACAACCTCAGAAGATCACTGTCTGGGTCATTCAAAGAATGTTCATAACTTCTTGGAAAAATGAGATGCTGGTTGACCAGGATAAAGTAGAAAAGATATGAATGTACACAGAGTAAATCAATTTTACAAAGGATTCATAAAAAAAATCTGCCAAATCTTTTTGAATGCCATTTATATGGCACAAGGCCTATTTTCAAAGATGTATTTACAGAAGATGATACCTAATATACTCAAATCTCATCACTTGTAGGACTATGGGCTGGCCAATGAAAAGATATGGCTTTAATATACTATTTAATATGAATAAATGTATGTATATGCAGTCATAAACAGGGATAAAATAGATCATGGAATTTGTTGTTATAGCTTTTTATAATTAGACTTCAAATGTTTTAATACTTAGTGATATTAAGCTATTATGCTAAAATATTCTCCATATTCAAATTTCTTCTTAATAAGGAAAGTCAGAGAAGAAATGTGGTAGGTAGGGGCAGATATTTGAATTTACAAACTAGGATTCTATCAGATTTATGCAGCCATTAACTCTAGTCATGGTGGTTTTTCATGGGAGGGTGTTGCTTCTATGTGTCTGAAGTGTAAATCTGGGAACTCTTTAGCTTTAACCTTAGAGTCGATCTCTAAGGTAACTAGCTCCAAACACAAACAGTTTTATAAATCAGAATTAACACCTTGAATTGTTCCTGGAAACCAAATGGGAGTCCTCAACATTTCTGGAACCTGGCTGAGGTCACTCTGTTCCCAGTTTCCTGGACAGCTGTGTCTCTAGCAGTCTCAAAAGTTAAAGTTTCCTTCTGGTAGTCTTGTGTGGTTATTGAGAGCAGCTGTATGTAGGGCACCTAGCTGTAAGCCAGTTGCGAGATTAGACTGCCAGACATCACAGTGGACACAGTGGAAACAATTTCTCTCTTCTCAAACCAGATCAGACTAGACCATCTAGGACTCTATCCTTATGCTCTGATTTCTTTCTGGAAAGAGAGGAAATTCACACCTCTGATGTAACACTCAAATTCTCTTGCAGTTAACCTTCACCCAGGTCAGCCTGATTGCCTCTGATAAGGCCACTGTTAGGATTTTAGCGTCAAGGTTAGAAGCAGCAGGTCAGGAGACAGAAATAGTTCTTTATTTTGAAAATCCTGGCATGGAGTGACAGTAGATAAATAAGAGGGTTTCCTTGGATAAATAGTCACTGTGTGTGTGTGTGTGTGTGTGTGTGTGTGTATGTGTGTATGAGAGGGGGGGGGAGAGAGAGAGAGAGGGAAAGACAGAATTATGTGAACACAATAATCCAAGTGAAATGGGTTAACAGCTCTGCACATTTATCTTCATCTATTACATGAAAAAATTTCAGTGTAACATAAATGAAAGGGGTTTCAAGGAAACCAGTTTGGCAGGGCTACATTCATATTTAAAAGTTGATTAACATAATATCCTGTTTTAAGTTTAGTCTACAGCTACTTGGATAACTTTCAAAATGATCAAGTGATATAAAATACTTAGCTGCATTTTCTTGACCACATTTCAAATTATGTGATAAAATGACTTGAAACATTCACCCTTCCTTTGACAAATTTCTCAATTTTTATCTTGAATTTCAAATTAAAGGAATCACTGTGATAGTCTACATTTTGTGGGGTTGCTGCCATTTATGTTACTTGCCAAATGTAATCAGTGAGTTCATTAACTGAACCAAATGTGTAGTATTAACCATGTTCTTAAGATTTGAAAATGGAAAGGAGATAAGGAATTTACTGTAAAGCCTTTGTCACTTTCTTATGAAGTGAGAGCCAAAAAAAGGTACTTTCTGAGAGAAAAAAAGTTGGAACTTATACTTTTTGGCAGCATTTAGTCTTTTCCTGAATTTCTTCATTAGAAAAACTATTGCATTGCATTCTGTATATTGTTGTGGTGTTTCTCAGGCATTTGTACTCAATTCTCACAATGTCTTACTCAATCATCAGTTCTCTTGGGACAACCAAATGGGAAGAGGGATAATCACAAAGAAAGTCTGGTTGACAGAATGGTTGAGATAATTTAACTGCTTCCACAGCCAAACCCACATGAGGTGAAGTCATTTCTATACTACTTAGGACATGCATTTTCTGTAAATGCCACCACTAACTCATTTGGTTAGTTAGAAATATTCTTTGGACCTCACTGTCCCCACCAGTAAATAATGACAATAGGCATATAGACAATGACAAGATATAACTGTTTTTAAAGGCCTTTGATTTTACCAGTGAGTAAAACCTATATATGCGTATTCTTCATCTTAACAGTACAGTGTTTTACTAAAGAAGAAGATAGACAAGCAATTATTAGAGTAATGTTTTCAGAGCTTCTCTGGAGTTAGACACATAGTATATATTTTATTTAAATTAAGTGAAAAATGTGAGTCATTCTTTTTACAAAGGTCACACAATTCTTCTCTGTGTCATGTTACACAATGACTTCATTTTAATTTTATCATTCTGTCATTTTATAATGAATAATTAATATTAAAAGAATCCTCACATTTAGAGTACGTGGCTTAAATTTCCACTCTGACAGTTCCATACCTCTTTGATCTTTTTTGATTTTTTCTTCTATAGCATTTCTCTCTCTTTCAATATATTTTATAATTTGTTTATTGTTTTTGTTAATTATTATATCTTCCCCCAATGAAAAAAAGTCTTCATTCATAGATTTCCATTTTGATCAATGATGTTTACTGTGCCTACACTGACTCCTAACAGATTTGCTAATAAATAGCTTCAATTAATAAACTAAATTCTTGTTTTATTTCAGTTTCCACTTAATTTCCAGTTGAAATTTGACTCAGTCTTTTGAACCTAATCTAAATCCATCCAAGAACCTACACTTCTTTCCATCTTCCTTTAATCTTTGTCTCCTCAATTTCAGTTTCTCTCTACTTTGCTCTTCCCAATGTTATCTGAAAGTTAGTTTTGACATTTATTTTAGTTATTGGTTTCGATTCTCTGACTTAATGCTACTCTTACTTGGTGACTCATTTATTTTAAGAGTAATGGAGGTTTAACAGCAAGTGCAAAATGGCTGCTAGTGTTTCACAAGAAGGATGTATGCGATAGTTCCTGGGACAATATGCTAAAAAGGACCCTTCTGACATCTGATTATCTTTTAGTATAAATAGTATGCATGCCAAATTGATGTTATATGGTGCTTTAAACTTTCAATTCATTTCAGATGGGGTTTAAAATGTGTCATCCAGAGTTCATTTGCCTGTCAGATGATTCATTCATTGATTTCTCAGAACAAACAGATGGTGAACAGGGAAGAAAATAGGAGAAAAAGGAAGAAAAGAAATGAGAGAGGAAATAGCTTTGACAGCAAGATATATGTATTGCCATTATCTCTTGAGTAATACAGTGAAACTCAGGGATCATTTGAAAACATTCAAAGCTGGGGGTAAAAAAGAGATGATATCATGAATGATTTTTCCCCTTTGCATTCATGAGTAGAATGAGAAATTTATTGCATATTCTATAGATAATCAAAAGTAGGATAACCAAAAATAAAGATAATTTTTTTGGGTGATTTCTTCAACAAACATGACAATCTTCCAAGAATTGTGTGTTTTGGGAGGGAGGAGGAGAGAAGAGAAAAGGAACAAATGAAAGTGATTATTTTAAATAAAGTTTTATTGATATACAATTTACAATACTATATATATGTGCAGTATAGTTTCATACATTTATATATGTATAAACTTCACTTCAAAGACTACTAGAGAGAAAGAGGTTAGTGGACAGAATTTTAGCCAATGACTCTATACTGAAAGGAAAGGAAGTCTAATTAATGTAATGAGGCTACTTGTGGAGAAATGTAATTTTATCTCTTTTACCATTCTTCCCTTTTGAAATATTCCTTTTAAACTTTATTTCCCTCATTTTGCATACTCTAAGGGAAAAAATTAGGTGGCAGCTGAATTACAAGGTTATGGGAAATAATTATTTAGAAGTGAATAGACTTCTAGATTCTAGGAGAGAAGTCACTGTGTGACCACAAATCTTGAATGATGGTTATGTTTGCTTAGTAGAGCAAACCAGTGCCTGCATATTTCAATTTAAGATCTAGTTAGTGAGATGGATAGTACGCTGCTAAATATCAAGAAAAATAATTTCA